>PVJO010002370.1:0-122112 GCA_004026905.1 Hystrix cristata | reverse complement strand
TCAGAGTTCTTGGAGAACATAAATTGAAGTCCAAGACCACCCAAAGTGAAGTACTACATAAAAAACTGTATATAGAGTTGAGATACCAAGGTGTAACAACTCCAGTCCTAGAATATGAATTAAGTTTTCCTTAGTACTGCTAGGGTTCCTTGTCACTTGCCAAAAGAACCATAAATTTCAAGTAAAATTCTAGGCTTCATATTGTTTTTTTTTTAATTTAATAGAAAATATCTGCTGACATTATGTTATGAGAGAACACAATATGACCCAAAACAAGAGAAACATGATACAGATGAACCAATAGTCAACATAAATAATGATGTTATCCAACACAGATATTAAACATAACATTCTACTAAAAAAGACAAGTTTGAAACACATACCATTAAGACTAAAGAAAAATATGATGACAGTTTGAAATCTAAATGTAGCTGTAGATATATTAAACAAAAGTGAATTAAACACTATAATTTTAAAAGATAAATACTTTCAGACTGGATTACAACATGGTACTTACAAGAAACCTACTTCATATATAAGGATCATAAAGTTAGAACTAAATGAATAAAAGAGATATACTATGCAAATATTAACCAACACAGTTAAATTAGAATCAAGAAAAAAATCATTTTTAGAGATAAAAGTGAAAATAAAAAGTGTTTGAAATTAAGGTAAAACAGACAAATCTATACAGAAGAAATTTTAACACATTTCTCTCACTAGATGGTATAAATCTGGACAACAATATAACCACCGATTCCTACTACATCCAACCCTTTATACAAATAGACCAGAGGAGTCTTAACAAATATCTGAGTATGAAAATCAGAGTATGCTCTCCACTCACTGCGAAACTAATCTAGAAATCCATAATAAAATGTAGAGATAAAGTATCTGTATTTTTTATAAATAAAAATTACATTTATGGGTCAGAGGGAAAAATCAAAGGGAGTATCAAATAGAAAATAATTTTAAGTGGATGATACAAAAAGTGCTGAAAATTAAAATAATGCTGACAAAATTAAAGTCTTCAGTACATAAAGGAAGAAAATATAAAAATAAGTAAGCAATCATTTCAGAAAATTAAAAGAACTAAAAGTTAAACTCCAAGAAAAAATGTAAAAGAAATGAAAATAACTGCAGAAATTTAAATAGTGTACACAACGAAGATCAGCAAATTCAAGAGAGACTTCACTATGTTACAACAAAAGTTTCAGTTAAAAATAGAAAAATAGAAATTGAAGATAAAACGGAAAATTTTTCTAGAAAAGTCAGAATTGACAAATGAATAATTAGAAAATCTGAATAGTCCTACAACCACTAAAAAAAATGAACCCAAAAGAAGGGGACTATTAGGCCATAGGAAGAGGTCTGGGGGTAAAAAAGCCTAACAGAGAGTGTATATACCATCAAAGTACATTATATGCATGTATGAAAACGTCACAAAGAAAAAAATTAAATTCATACTGAAAAATCTTCCCACAAACACCAGGCCCTGGTAATTTTATAGGGGTCCCCATAGGTAAGGAAAAGATAGGGTAAAGGCTTTGTTAGATGTTATTAAAAATTAAGACAATCTTGATCTCTAAAGCCAGACTCTAAAAGGCAGACAACTATAATCAAAGAGAAGCATAAAGGCAGCTAGATTCCAACAGTTAAAGAGACAAAGGCAAAGAGACTAGTTCCAGGAAGGCCCCAGGTAATCTGATTAACATAAAGAAAACAAACTCTCCCTTTTGACTCTTATATCTGCTTTACCTGGCTCTAAAGTACCCGCCCATATATTTGCCCTCTGCCAAAAGACAAAGGTCACAGGGCTGAGGGAAATAGAGCAGAGGTGACCGATAAGCCCAAGAGCCAATCAGATTCCAAGGGCCGACCAAAGGAAAAACCTCAATCAAAAGGGGCTACAATGAAAGGCCCAGGAGTATTTCACTTTGGAATGCTCCCTACTCCTGGAGTATCTATCATCTCCTTTTCCCCATTTTTCACCACTTTTTAATAAATTGTCCTCTAAATAAATTGTCTTCTCATAATTTAAACTCGGGTTCTTTAATTGTTTACAGTAGCTGGGTTTACTATCACTAGGAAGTATATTTTCTAGTAAGGCAGCAGCTCACAGTCCACCTCTGGATGTAACAATTTCAACAGTAAACTATACCAAAACTTTAAAGAAGAAACGCTATTAAACACTTCCAGGAACTGCAAAAAGAAGAACACTGCCCATCTTGATTATACCTGGGTACTAACTCTAACAAGAGAAGCTCCAGAAGAAAATGATAGGATAACCTTGTTCGTGCACATAGAAGCCAAAATGTTAAACAAACGCTTAAAAAAAGAATCTAAAATAAGTTTAAAAGATAGCTCCAATCTCTTTCAATTATAAAACTCTTCAGGAAATTTTTAATTAAAATCAAAACTATGTACTCAGTGGCATGGTTAAAATTACGACTGGGGACACAAGTACAGACACAGAAGTGGAGTGACTAATACTCATGTTGTAGAACTGCACACTGGCAAACCTACTTTGGAAAATGGTTTAATATTGAGTATTAAATTTGACCATATTCATAGCCTACATAATGGCAATTTATAGTGAAAATTCCCAAATGACAACATTATTCATAATTGCTCAAAATACCCAGCAAAACTAAAATGGTATATAAATGGTGATATAGTCAGGGAGTGTATATTACACAGCAATGAAAACAGGCAAACTGAAGTTGTAATCAATCCTGCAAACCTAACTTTAACTTACAAGGTCACAGAAGAATGTGTATGGTACAATGGTATTCATCCGTAGCATTAAAAAAGGCAAAATGAAATGACATTAGTACAAATGAAGATAGAGATAACCATTGGGTAAAAAGGTTTGACCAGGAGTTAGGAGGGAACCTTACTTCTATAAAGTTCTGGCATAATACTATTTCTTCGTTTGGGAGGTGATATGTTCATTGATCATTTTCACTATGTGAGTTTCAATGCATCTGAGGAAATTGGTCCTGATTTCAAACAGCATTTTTGAACAAAAGAATAATAATGTGAACCTGGTATCTGAATAATACAATATACAGTTATATACAAATTACAGTTTTATGGTATATATAGAGTATACCAGAGAACAGAAGGACTGGGGGCAAGAAAAAGATGAGAGGCTGTAACAAACAATAATTCATTTATCAGAGATTAAGTACTGGAAAGTGCCTATCAAAATGAAATTGCTATAACATCATTACCTGAAAGGTTCAGACACACTTTTATATGACAGACTTATAATTTCCAGCACATTCCTTTTTAAATATGGAGACCAGAGGTTTCAAACGCAGGCATATAATTAATTAAAGGAAAAGACAACATTAAGTGAAATAAGATGGACTAAATTACACCTAACCATTTACTAATTTAGTGACTATGATTATGTTACTGAATTTCTCTGGGCTAAATTTTCTGATATTAATGTAACACATACCTGGGAGGAGTAAGTGACATAATCTATGTAACATATTTAGCAGAATATCTGCATATAATAAGCACCCTTACATATAAGCTAGAATAAGCATCATCATATAAAACTGTTTAAACACATTTTAGAATCCTACATTTAGTGAATGAAATAACTTGATTTAGTCAAAATTTATTACATTGGCCTAAACAAAAAGGAAAAGCAGGCTGCATCCCAACTACAATTTTATAAGCCCTTTGCTCGGCCTTTGTTTGTACTTTATAAACAATAAATGGATGAGGGAAATCATTGCTAAAAGACTACTCTTGCTACGGTTGTTTAACATCCATTCCACTCCCATGGTTAGACAGTCTGACAAGTTCCCAAAATAACACAAAACAAATCACAAAGCATTTTGTAATGCTTGATTGTAGAACAAAAATCAAACAAGAAGATCTGTTCTTTCTAAAAGTTTATGGAAAAATATTCTTCTAACAGTAATACAATGAAACTGATCTTAAAATAACTGGGTATCTCTATTCAGATGCTGCCCTGGAGATACAGGTAGGAATTGTAACTGTAAACAAAGTGATGATTTCAGTCCAAATTTGCCAGTAAAAATTAAGATGATTTTTAAAAAGCAGAAGCCTTGCATACTACCAATTTAAATGTTATTTTTATGTAATAAAAATAGAAATCCTATTAAGAGAAATCGGATAGTACTGCTATTAACAAAATCAAATTCAGGTATTATGCCTCTAAATTACAATTTTATACACATTTTAGAAGTTACTAGATTTAAGTAAACTCTTTTGTACTTTGTTCTTTTTTAAAAATATAAAGAAAATATTTTAAAATTCTTTAATTTTACAAGAACATTTTAAAATTCTCATTTACCACTTAAATTTAATTTTAAATTACTAATATCTACTTCAGCATTGTATAATAGATTTTTATTTTTAAATTTCATGTATTTTATAATTGTATAGTATGACCAAATTATGTCAGAAAGAGCTAACTTTGCATTCTAAAAATCAGTCTGGTACAAGCACTTTGCAGCACTTAACTAAATATTTAAGACTCCAAAGTTTTCTGACTGCTAAGGCCATGTATGTCTGAGAAGTATATGTGTGTATAGATGTACATACATACTTACACAAACATACACAAATAAGACTTTTTGCTAGATTTTGTTTGACTTTGTTATTCTTTTCCACAGTTAATAGGCTTCCCCATAGAAAGAGTGCTACTAATTTAATTTTCTCTTTCTGACTTTTCCACTCTTCCTTAGGAACCATTGTTTATTTTCCAGAGTCGATTAAACAGGTCAAGTTGCAAATGTTAGTCACAGGAGAACATTAGTTTGTTTTCATAATTTTTATGCTCAATCTATCTTACAGGAGAACATAAATAGTATTTCCCCCAAAATATTTTGTATTCAAGTTCAGAAAAAATCCACTCTTGCTATCATAGAATGAATCTGAAAATCAGAAAATATATATATTATATAGATACCCACGAATTTTGCCTACCAGATGCAGTTCTTGTACATCATCATTCCACAAAAGTTGATATATTCAAACAACTCTCCTGCCCTGATATCATGATTATCCACTGTCAGAAGCTGTGCTTTATGCTCATTATTCAATAAAGTTTAAAATACAACAGAAGTACCAATACTACTGTATTTATCATCAATATGGTAATGGGACAGAATTACATACTATACTCAGGAGCAACTGCAATTATTAGAAGCAAACATACACTTGAGTTGCCTAATCCTTTAATTTTATCCAGAGGAATGTACAAACGGAAGATTGGAAATATTTTAAAACAGGAAAAGCTACGAGATTTGAAGATTTTGTAGGATAGACGAATGCCTTTCTTAAACACAAGGACTGGAAGGTATGCTGTAAGAAAACCAAAAGCCTATTTCCCTATACTTTAATAAGGAAGTTACATGATGTAGCCCAAGGGGCACAGAATCCTCAGAGAACTCCACTAGGCTTCAGCACAATCCCCAAAATCTACACTTACAAAAAGTTAATTTGTAATTTGAATACCATGGAAATTAAATCATCACCCTGCACAGGCTGAGTCACTGGAAAAGGAGCAAAAACTGGAGGCTAAGGGCTATTTTCTATGGTTGCCATTAGTCAATTACAGTTAGTAAAATACAGCTTGTCCTACCTGTTAAAAACCTTGACTTTCCAGAAGACAGATGTCTAAAAAAAAAGAAAACAAAAACTGGCAGAATAAACCGTTTGTGCACATACAGTATCAAAATGCTATTTTATTTATTTACTTGCCATTTTCACAGAAAATGTCTTTCATTCTTGACTATTTTAATATTCTTATAAGCTTTTCCACAATTGTTTTCTCATGACAGTATCTCTCTAAAATCATTTGGCTGGAAGGAGTGAAGTCAATTCTCAGCACTTGCAGCCCTGTTTCACATAACTGGTAAAATTAATAGGAAGTAACAGGTTTCAAGCACTTCGACCAAGAAGAGGAAGGAAATCTAGGAAGTTGAGATAAAAGGTTAAAAGAAAGACTATGGGGAGGTGAAAAGACCCAAAGGTACCCCTAAACAACTTGCAAGTTTTGCCTAGCAGGTCACCCTTCTTCTTTGACTTATTCCGGCTTCCAAAAGCAAACTCTTGGTCAGCTGCCTCTGGCAGAACTGGGTCAAGCGTGTCTTTGCCAAAGTGGGTGCTGACCGCAGCTTTGACCCACAGCTTGGGAAAGGAAGTCACCCACTCATGCTCAGCTCAACTCCAAATAAACCAAAGAAATACGGTGAGGTCTACATCTACCAAAAAAGACATGAGAGCAGCGCAGAACAGCATCCAGTACAAGGCTCCAGGAGAGGAGTCCTGGGCTAGCAGAGGCAGGTGTAGGAAGGAGGGACCCTCCTGTGGGAGCTGGAGTGACAAATCACCACCTTTACTTCTTTCTTCTTTACTGTCCTGAGTAGTGTTCAAGAGCTTGATGTTTATTAATTTAAGGCCAGGGGCAGTGAAACAACAAAAAAAGTTTTTGTATAGAGATATTCTTCTGTAACCTTTAGTTACGATGTGATTGGAATAGAAAACCCAAGTTTCAATAGTGAAAACACAATAGCATTGGCTATGAACTCTGAAGTAAATACAGTCTTTGTGAGTTGATATCCAATCCTTAAAAAGGACATTACATCTTATTTCTTTTGGAAACAAAGCAGAAGGATATGAAGAATATCTGTGGATTAGTTATTGCTGGTTTAACACAAAGTGATCTGAATTCTATATTTACTGGTATAACTTAGAGGTCACCTAATTAGGGTGCTTTCCATAGTTTCCTAGTAACAATTTTCTTTCAGAAACATTATCCATCTTTCACATATGCTCATACAAGTTACCAAACCTCAAAGAACTCTTCTCTTCCTCATTAGAAATGGTTCTGTCTAGATAATGTTTTCATTTTAATATATTCTTTCGATCCTCTTCTCCCACGAGTTGTGGTCAAATGTCCACATTTTAATTACTAGTACATGGGCACTGACAGGGTGATGACCTCTTCTGAGAACACAAATACTTCTCTCAGGCAAAACGCCAAGAATTTGTTAGCATATGGTACCTACTCTTGGATGGGGAGGCAGCAAATATCACAACAAAACAGAAGTGATTCAACCCTAACATTTTTATAAAAACCAACCCTGTGCATGCCCATATACAACCTCAAAGTAAGAGACAGGAAGAACACAAGTACTCCTCTCCATCAGTATGTGCATCGGCACACATATGTCCTATGACACTACACACACAGGATATATGTGACTAGCAGAAATCTAGTGTCTTCCCAGCAGGATAAGACTTACCCAGCAGCAAGACAAATCAAGTTCAAAATGCTTATCACCTGAAAATTCTGTGAAGCCAGATTAAAAATACTTTTGACTAATCAACAAAATGGAGCTGAGTTACCATTTTTAACTCACTAATGCCTCAACAAGAATGTCAAATTCAGTTGGTGTGAAAGAAGATTAATTACAGCAGATTTTTATAACACACAATTACAAGATTATTAAGGTCCACATGCAGAAACCATCCCATCTGTAAAGATGATGGGTCTTCTACACAGAAACAGACAATAACTAATCAGAAAGAAACACTTAATTAAAAGTCTCAAGAACTATGTGATTTTTCTTTCTTAAACCACATTTTGCAATTAATTTTTTTAAAAATTTCAAAAGCCAATACCTTTGTAATGGTTCATGAATTTTATTTCTCGGCAAAGTATTCACTACAAAGCACTTTCCCTTTCAGTTAACAATTCTTTTATTCTAAATTAGAAGAGTAGGACAGTACACATTGAGGGCATGACACTAAGTAGTATGCTCAAATGCTGCAGGAAAAATGGAAGCAGAAATGCATGCACATCTTCTGGGATCTGAAAAAAGTTGTATTCTCACTCATTAAGAAAGGGTTAAGATGAAGAATGGACCTGTGAAGAGTGAGAGCCTCTGAGACTCAAGAAGCCTCTGTGAGAAATCCTGGGAAAGGCTCCCATATTTCCCACCAGGTTAAGATCTCAAAACTAGGCAATTGAGCTGTACTGCCTTCTGGTATAAAATAAAACTTGAGTTTGAAGCCATCACAGCAGCAAAACAAAGGATGGTTATCCTTTTGCAATTCCTGAATACAGCTGTATGTGAAAGGCTTTCATTTATGAGAGCCAATGTATACCCTTTTAACATGAGTCATTTTTTGTTGGCTAATTCTAAACTTGGAACCTAAGAGTCCTACGTGGCACAATACTCCATATTCAATTTAGAATCGGAAAAACAATTTTGAAAAGACTTTTGCTAACAAAAAGCTTGTCAATCACCCATTTAAGTAAACAGACAAAAGGGATTGTTGTTCCTATTTCAGATACAGGAAAAAGGCAGAGAAAATCATAAGCTAAGTAGACCAACCAAACCTTAAATATAGCATAGTATTTCATGGCCTCATTTGATATTTTCTTCCATCAGGCTCATAAACAAAAATGAAGTGTAAACTAAAAATCTAAGTGGCTCATTCAAGGTATGATGTAATGAAATTATCTTCACAAAACGTGCTCATCTATGTTATTTCACAAACAACTGGTAACAAAATGGAAACAAAATGTGGGGACTTATTTAATATAGTTATATTTCTATCCCAAAGAAATCTAGAAACCTACAATAATTTTATTAATAAATTAAGTTTCTCCAGCAGGTAAAAATTATATATTTCTGTTTCTTTTAGAAATAAATGTCCTTGCTTTTGGTTATTCTTTGGTTTCAATATTTTCTGTATATAAATGATGTGTTCAAAATTGACACTAATTGATAATAAAGGAAGATTTTAAAACAGCAAGGAAAACACTTTCTCAAGGTACTTTATAGCTCTCGGTTATCTAATTTATGAAAAATTGAGAGAGGAGTACCACAGAGTGCTTTCAATAATTTATGGTGAAGATTCATTTCCTAAGTTTAGAAACATAATTTGTGACCCAACTGGGCTGTGAATCTATTTGTGTAATTAGACGGCTGGCTACATCCCCAATCCAGCCCATTCTTCTTGCACTCTCTTCTGGGTGTATAACAGATTTTGTGCTTTGTTCCATCTTTTGGGAAGTGATTAAATAAAATAATTATATCTTTAACACTTGATGATTAAATAAACATAAAACTGGTCTGGCAAATCATCATTGTAAGAATATTTCCTTTCTGAGTTTGGAGAACAGATAAGTTTTAATACAATCTTTTTTCATTTCACTTAAATGTTTAAGTCACACAGCACTTTTTATTGTATGACGGAATAAATGGCCTGACAAAAATTTCACAAAATTGGGAAAGGGGGCCAAGGATACCAGCTCCATAAATACTTCTAGTTTAAGTTTCACAAGCTTCATTGACTTAGACTTAAGAATTTTAAAAAGCTGTTTTAAAATATATCTTGGATTTAAAGCAAAAATTGAGTCATTTTATTTTATTCATATGACTATACATGAGCTATGTAATATTAACTTTCTTAGAACAAAGGAGAAGAGACCTGTTCTTTTTATACCCTTAACATTCATGTTCCTGATTCTGTTCTATTATCCAAATATCGGGCTTTGAATGAAGCAAGTAAACATTCACTTAAAAAGGAAAAAAATCCAGACAACAGAGAGCTGTGAATTATGTATGATCTGTGTGCTCAGGCACAAGGAATTAGAAATCAGCTGAGAAGAAAGTAAATTCTGATGGCATCCTCCCCCATTTTCAGGAAACTAAACAAAAGAAAACTTTTATTTTCAATATTTATTCTTAGCAAGAATCAAGCTCCACAATGAAAATTAATTTATGATGTTCTACTTTACACAGTTACAGGAAAATGATTATATTTAACCAGTAACGAGAATACAGAATTGTTAAATAAAACTTGTATAATTAGTTAATTATCAAATGCCACTTTTTTAGGATAAATGCTGAAAATAACAGCTGCATAATAAGGTAGAAGACAATTTTGCTTAATTAGGAAATTAATAAGCAAGTTTCCTGTTATTCAAGGTTATTAACTGAGTGAGCAATAAGTAAATGAGTAAAATTTTATTTTACCTTATAATGATATTTATTTTTAAGCTGTTTTCAAAAATATATTATGCTGGACTTAGTGTAACAAAGAAAAGGTGGAGAATAAAAATCCACATGTTTAGGCGTGACTTCCAGGCCTTTTGCATACCTGATTAACTAATGTAAACTATCTTAGCCCCATACGGAAATTAGAAGCAGTACTTGACCTATTTATATTAACAAATAAATTACCTGAAAACATAGCACAAATTGCAAAGTGTTATTCAAATATAAAATGCTGTTATAAACTTTTCTAAAGCTTTAATCTCAAAATTGGAATGACCTACCTAAAATTAGAAGGTTAATTACATTGCCCAACAAGAAGTGCAATTTATCGTTAATTTAAATACTTTTAAGCTCAAAATGTCTGATTTTTGTAAATCTCTAGAATTCTTCATAAATTTAATAATTTTATCAGATAAACCCTAGATCTTTTTTTCTATATATATACTGGCTTTGAAATCCATAATTAACACTTTAGAAAATTTAATCAATTCTATAATTATTAATTTAGTCAATTATACTTTCTGAATATGCTTGTTTTCATCTTAGATTACAAAGCTCTCAGTGCAAAATCTAATTTCCAGAATATTTTGGTGTTTGTTAAGTAAATACCTCTGCAACTGAATTGAAAAGGAACAATTTCCCCCATTTATTCAAGACTTAACAAGCCCCTTTGCTTTTGTGTATAGGCAAGTAAAACTGAGACTCCGGTTTTCATCTGTCATTTACTCGGGCAAGTGTACTGGCCAAATTAGATCTTACTCATAATTGTTGATGATTAATCCCAGTTATCACAATAACTGACATCTTCTTTTGTGTATTAGCTAAGAGAAAAAGTATGGAAAATAATAAACAAAGAAAATTACAAAAACTAAAAATGCAAAATAACTCATGATACTATATAATGACCAGGCACCAACCTAAATAGATAAGGAAACTTAAACTTTTAAGACTGGCAAATGTGTGGCGCTTGTGCCACCACAACCTCCTGGCTACTACTTGAGCGCTGGTAAACCTCACCGAGCAGCGGTCGTGTGTAACTCAGCGCTCGAGAACCCTACTGGCAGTGCAGTGGAGACAGCCGCTGGGGAACATCTAAGCTCTGGCCCGCCTTTTTGTTGTTGCTGCTGCAGCTGTTTTTGAGTATTGATAATTGAGAAATTATCTTGGATCACATATAAATTATGTAATATTTATCTATTATAGTATATAGTATTTATGTTATATATATTTATGGAATATTTATATTATATATTCACATAGAATATATGGAATATTTATATATATAATATATACAATATTTTTCTGTGTCCAGAAAAAGACTGGATGCAGGTTGGGACACACTGCTTAGAATATTATGGGTTTGTAGCAGCTTATTTAGACATGCTCTTGATGTGTTAAACTAAATGGATGTTAGCTCTAGAACTAACACATACTCCCTTTTTTATATACACTGACCTTTATATATTTATTGGTCACACTTAGAAGCTGTTTAATATTCAAACTAACACAATGTGAGAAATGGGAAGAAGCAGGTGACTACCATGTGTAAGTAAAAAGACGCATGGCCCAAGAATCAGCAAGATACATCATATACTTGTACAAATTCCCTATGATGAATGTTATCACTATGTGTATCTAAAATGTACCATTAAAATAAAATTTAAAAAAAAGATACATGGCAAACTCCAGTTTTTTGTACTACAAACATAAAAAAGGCAATTTTTATCTTAACCGCATGATTAGAGAAGTTCTTAAGGAAAATTATGATCAGAAGACCTAAATTCATTCAATGAATACTTACTAAGTTGTTTTGTAAAAACTATTATGGTAATACGAAAAAAGTGAAAGCAAAGCAAACTTGGTTGGGAACCAAGGATCCCGTTAGTGAGGCTCCCTGATAGAGGGTGCAAATTTACCGAACACAAGCCCAAGGTTATGTCATACTGACATTGCTTAGGTCTCCTAACTGGTCACGTGCTCTTCTCTCTGCACATGTAAATAGCAGGCCTGGGGTCCTCCACAAAGTCCTCTGGACAAATGGGACTCCAGCTTGTTAGCTATACAGCATGGGCTGCTTCCTCCAAGAGTCATCTCTGACATTTCTAGTTGCGTCCCAAGAGTGTCATACATGTTATAACTCTATCCTGGCCAATGTTCTTAGTGCCACTTCTACTTTACACTTTGTCCACATTCTCTTGCTAATTTTGGCATGTTTCTGCTCAGGCGGTATTTCTCACTACCTGCTTCTCAGAGTACTATACACACAGCTCCTTCGGGATAGCCTAGGACTCAGGTCACTACCTGATGCCCTAGCCAGAGCCATCCTCAATCTACACCCTTTGCTTGACGACTTCTGCCATGACCACTCACCCACCGTGACTGTCACCTCAAGACTAACGACTGAAGCTCTGGGGCTGACTGCATACCTCAGATGGATCCCACAGCAGTTGCCTGAGACATATCCTTTTGTGCAATAGCTCTTTTAGGTCCCACACAATCCTTAACAATTAGATACATGCATGTACTGTAAGGATGGCTGTATTGGAGCAGACTGAAAAAAAAAAAAATGCCATGCTGTCCCCAAATCTACAATCTCCCCATCTCCCTGCCATGTTTAGGTTCCCTGGTCCCAGGTCCCTAAACCAAACTCCTCCCTTTGGAAGTATTCTTCCCCAGGGACCACAAAGTCTGTCCCAAAATGTGCCTTCTGTTCTCTAAGCCAATGTAACCAGCCCCAGGAAGGGGGGATAAAGACTAAAACTTCTACAAGCTCTGTTACAAATTCTGCTGCCATTGAAACAAAGCAATTTTTGGTAATATCCAGTCTTTGATTTGCCAAAGTGAAGATTTCTATCAATATCAATGGTGCCAATCTTCCATCTTTAAAGCAACGGCAAGACTAATGAATAAATATTGAAGCACAGGAGTTGAATCAGTACCCACAGATACAGATGTAACAATTAGAGTTAAGCACTTTAGCCTCAGCAAACATTTCACAATATTCTCGGTCCACTTGTTTGATTACATATCCTGGGCAATCAGAATTTGAGGGACTTCCAAAAACTAACTCATTCCACAAACATACTGAACAGTCTAATATTTGCTAGGCACTGTTTCAGTCTGATCCACTTCACTTTTCCAGTAAATGGCCATTCAGCCTTGAAATGTTTAGAACAAAAAGATTACATTCTTTTGGACATACTTGTTTCATTTGCTAACATCTTCATTAGAAATCTTTTCCTCAACTGGAAAAAAAAAATATTCCCCAAAATAGAGAAATAGTAAATATTGTGTTGGTACTTTGAGTCAATAAAATATTTCTAATTGAAAACATCTAATGTCATGAAAAATAACAGGATGATAGGTGAAACACATGAAAAGGAGGATGGTTATAATTTAGCTATGTAAAAAGACATAGGTATATATTGGAAATGTGAATTGAAGATTCTTATTACCTGCAATGTTAGGAAAAGCCATGAATGAATTTAAATTTCACCATAAATCATGGGGAGGGAAGCAAGAGAGAAAATACTTTTTCAAGATTGGACTAAACATACAAATAAATAGATGTTCATCATCTTTAACAAAACTTGGGTTATTTTCTCAACTCTGAGCCTCTTATAATGCATGCAGAGTGAATTCAGTGTCCTGGAGATTTTTGTTTGTTTGGGGGGGGGCAGGATAAGGCAGGGAGGCTTTTAAAATATACAGTAGTGTAATCAGAGTGCTACATACATATAAAAAGCAGGCAAACCTTAGTTATAGATCTTTATGCACAAACACAAGTAAATATACCAAGAAACCAACCAATCAAGGAAAAAATGTTTCGAGCACCACAGCGACACTCATCAGGCCCTCTCAGGCCCCTCAAAACAGTTCCTACAGTAGTAGCCAGACTTCTAACACCACAGATTAAATTTGCCTGTTAGTTTTTTGTAGGTCAGAGAACAGAACACAGGGAGCACCGAGCTACCATCCACAGCCTTTTAAAAAATTTCTTTAATTTTGAAACAGGGTCTAGCCAAGTTGTTCACACTAGCCTCAAATTTGTGATCCTCCTCCCTCAGCCTCACAACTCACTGGGATTATATGCCTATACCATCATGCCAAGCTCTGCCTGTTTAATTCTATCAAAATTAAATAATACGCTAGGTACTCTTATGTCTGGTTTCTTTCTTTTAACATGATATTTGAAGTTAGTATTAGTTCATGTAAAAATAGTTCATTGTTTTCTTTGCTGTAGTTTTCTCCTATATGTCCATATCATAATTTGTTTATTCATTTTAATTTTGAGCCACAATAGATCGTTTCCACATTTTTTACTACTATGAACAGACTTCTGTAAATGTTCTTGTAAAATGTAATTGGGTAAACGAATTTTGAAGCAGATACATACCATTTCTATTGTGCATATCTCTAAAGGCGTATGCTGGCCTCAAGGTGTGTGTTCAGCTTTAGAATGAACTGGAATGGGATTAATTTTACAAGTAAAAAAGACAACACTTTAAAACACGTCTTCGGTTCTGCAAAAATATTCTAGAGCTTTATCAATTTCCCCAGGAGCTTTCCTTACTGCTCTGACAGGCAAATTATTTCTCTGCTCCCCAACCCCCAATTTCTAATAAACATCTACCATGCCACAAATCTTGTACATTTTGCCTTATTGAACTATCAACAGGTCAAAGTCAGCCAGAATTTCAGTTTTTCTGTCTAAATCGCTTTCCAATGCTGCTTTCAGCAAGTTAATAAAACCCTGAATCTTCCCCCAAAAATGTAAGTAGACTTTGCAAATCTCTTTGCCTTATATTTGCAATATATTTTTGAAAAGAGTTCTTTTCAAGTTGGATCCAGGAATCAACAGGAGACTGACCAAGAAGGAAAAAAATGAATGGGTCAATTAAAAAAAAAAAAAAAAAGCAGTGTTAAATAGGAGAAATATTTGCTATATTCAGTTTACCATGAAACAGTTCTAATAATCCTTTCTTCCCTATAAGAACTAATTACTGTTAGAAGTTTGAGTCTTCAACTAATTTGAATACAACTGTACATATATAAAATCTTGAAAGAAAATATACCAAACGCCTATAATTTTTGGTAGTGGGATCAAAGGTTACATTGTTTTCTTTTAATACTTTCATTTTGTACAAAAATGTTAGCACAAAAAAATATCAAGGATTAAACTAAAATTGAACAGTTTCCTTTTCAACATCTACTCATTGGACTTAGTTTTGCTCTATGTGGCTACCTAGAAAAAAATTTAACTTGTTTTCCATATGAGAGTTCCTGAAATATTTTATAACAGTTACAGTCATCTTTTCTTCACAGGATAAATTTCTCTAAACCCTCCCCAAATTCTGACATTTGCAGAGGGTTTCAGGGATCTCTGGAATGTAGCTATTTTTCTTTGCATGGAGTAGTTTTTAAGCAATCAAACTGTGAATTTAATAAAAGGTATGCTTGTGTTTTTAGGCATATACAATAGTTAACTGTAAAGTTCTTGCTGCAATATCCAGTCTGGATAATAAAGCTTGGTTCATAAGGGGAACAAATGCATATATTTCTGATTTTAATGAAAACAACCTCAACTTTATTATTTAACTTTGTAAAACTAACGTCATTACTCTAATGTTTAGTTTCATGTATTTCAAATCCTATAGGCTACACATCCATAAAATAAGCGATGGACATGGCTGTGTTTCCACTTTCCCCTCTACATTGACTAACAAACCAAATGGTTCCACAATACAGGTTAAATGAGACACATCTTAATCTCTCTTGTTTTATATGTAGCATAAAATTATCAGTATTTATTTTTACTTCTGGATTTTTTTAAGAAGCAGTAAAAGATTAATTTAGACATCATCATTTTGGCAAGGGGTATAAAATGTTTCTATGAAGTATAGGAATCATACTAAAATAAACACTATGAAGTACTTCTCTTCACATAGGGTTTATTTTAGGTGTCAACATATTTCATCATAAATCATTTTAAACTCTCTCCTATTTTTATTTTCACACCACTGACTCACATGCAAATCTAAATTCTTTAAAAGGTCATACTAGGGTCGATAAACATTTCTATTATTTTAAATACAACAGTAATTATATATTATTTTTAAAATAGAAAATCTATCAACATGGGAATTTAATATTTACTCAAATATTCAGAACATATTTTATGCAGAAAGCTCACATGGTAACAGTCATTCCCTGATTAATATATGAACAGACAGTCATTGGAAATTTTTATTGCAATAAAGAAAAAATGCAGACAGACTAACCAGTATTGGGAAAGAGGCTGGTCATGTTACCTACATCATAGATAATCTACAACTGTTAAAATATATTGAGAGCATTTATACCTTTTAACATGAAAGACTGATTGATGTATCATTAACTTTTTAAAAAATTTTGCAAAAGATCTACAAATATGATCCAAACACACATATATAACATCGAGAAGTACATTTGCAAATAATAGCAAAAAGACTGAGCTATATTAACAATGATTTCCCACAAGAAACTAGAAACAGAGGCAGAAAGAGTTTTAGATTATTTTAAATTTACTCATGCTATTGTAAAATAATTAACACATTACTATGTAATTTTAATTTAAAAACTTGAAATGTTTATACATAGTTTACACAAGGAATGGGCTTAAAGAAGAACTGAAGCAAAAATGTACTCCAAAACATTTTCCTTTTTCTGAAGTTTGTTACATCTACACCAAACATGTTTTCTTTTTTAAAGTCCTCCACTAGGCATATGAAATAGTGACCAGTGTTGATGAATGGCTGGATTTAAAGCAGTGATGTCATACACACCAACCTAGAAAACCATGAATATAATCAGAATATAACAATAAACTATTTATTTGTGGCCATCTTCTGAATTCCAAATTAGATATGGTTCTCTAATTTCAGCGGAAGCTCTGTGTCTGTGTCTCAGAGTAAGGAAGCCAGCAAAGAGTAGTGTTTGTCCCACTGAATTTAAATGTCTCTGCACATTATCCTCTTGGTTGGCCAGATGACAGAGGCCTTTGCCAGCCCTACTCTCTTTATATAGAGATCTACACTTTTTAAATAGAGTTTACTTGTTCCAGAGAAAGGTTTTCTTTCCTTGCACTCAAACTTTGTTCTTTAAGGAGCAAATAAGCCTCAATGCCATTAGCAGCTCATGGACATACCAAGATGTGTTTGACTTGAAAGCAGGTTTTTGTTCAGCAGATTAAATGAAAATCTTCTCTGCTTTTATTTCCAGCACCTAATGGAAAGGTCAAACCATTTTCAGGATATGAACTAACCACGCATAAAAGGAAGTATTTGATTCAGGCAAGCTGAAGTTTCAAAACAATGCCTTCCCTGCTGTCTGTAAACAACTCTGCTCCTTAGCATTTGGGAACAGACAGGCCTCATTATAACATACAGGAGAAAAATTATTGGCACTGATGAACAGTACTGGGCTTAAATTTTTGTTAAAAAATGGTTCAGAAAGTTCTGTGAACATTAAATCTTTATCACAAGTACTTCTTTCAATAATGACAGATATAATCTGAAACACAACTATAGGAGCTACCCAGCCTCTATATGCTTTAGCATTAATTATTTGTACCATGACCACGTAGGGGAAATCATTTGCAAGAAGAAAATCAGCAACCTCTCAATATTTAAAGTTGATTAATGCCATCTTGTAGAAAATACCAGAAATATAAAAACGATTGCACAACTCATTCAAAAATAGCCTGCAGTGGGAAACAATAAAGTATTCCTCCAAAAAGTGAAAATACCTCAGTGTAATTGGATTTATATTACTACTTAAAGAAAGTTATGACTTAAGCTAATAGAATTAATTTTACCTGCATGATTACTGAACGCTGATTATAGTTGATTATATATGTAATTTGTTGCCATGGTATGATTACTGTCTTAAGAAAATGCATAATTCATTTTTTCTATAGCTGGGAATTATTTTATCACTGATAGTGAATGCAACCTCCTGCTTTTCTACAATATATATATTGCCAACAGGATAGGACCTTCTTGGGCCACAGAATGATTAAGGTCATGCACAATTTGAGAAAATCCCATGTATCTAACAAGGCTGGGTTTCACGTTGTATATTCTGGGGAAATTTAGGCATTAAAAGTATGAGATGAGAAATATAATATTTTTACTCTCAGTACACACAATATAAAAGGACAGAAGTCGGGTTATAACAAAAGATTATGAATTGTACTCGATGGTAATGAGCAAAAAAGGGATAGCAAACTCTGTTTAGAACAAAATGTGACAACTCAACAGTGTTATCCGTCACACAATGGGAACAATTTAAATCCCGGTGCTAAACATTTAACTTAACTTCACAGCTGGCACTATTTTATTTGTGTACTAGCTGCTCCTTCAGGCATGCCATAGTAGAAAGAACTATGAAACTGCTAGCTAAAAAGAATTTCTGGCAAAGTCAAATAACCAGACTCCTTTGTAACTAGGATATTATCATCTTATGCCATATGCTTCAATAAATGAAAGTACTTGGAAACAGCAATTTAAGTGAATAAAATATAGTGATCTAGCTTTCTCCCTTTCTTTACAAGGTACATCACTGAATATGAGGTAAACATATATGGCGACGTCTACCTATACACTGTCATCATTATTGTTATTGATAGTAAATCACTAAGTTTATTAGCATGATGCTTTAGTTCTCCAGGTTGATGGATGTTTTATGTGTGTATACAATGCATATATGTATACATGTATGTCTAGATATACAAAGAGAACATATTTCGTGTGTGTGTAAAAATTCAAACTGGGTTCTGCTGTTGTTTAAAACATATATAAGTGTTTGAATTCTATTTTATAAATAAAGGGTGCAGCTCTTCTGTTAGTATAACTATAAACCAAATACATACATGTTAGTATGTGTACTGTGTTGAACACTTGACTAATACTCATCTTCAGGGATATTATTTTTTCTAATATAAATTTTATTGGTACATTTACGATCACATTCATCATACAGATTTTGTACCTGTACATAATATATTTTGATTTTCTTTTTTTTCCCCTTTCCCTCCCCTCCCTTCAACTCTTCCTCCCCTCCTTATTTAGGACAGCTCTATTTCTATTTTTTCCATCTTTTCTCTTTCTCTTTTATTTTCCTTTCCTGTTCCTTCCTTTCCCCCCTCCCACTTCCCTAGGTCCTCTTCCCTTTTAACACTTTCTTTCCATTTCACAGTATCTATTATACATTTTGGTCCTTATTTATACTTTCAGTTTCTCATACTAGAGAAAAATACGATATTTACTCATGTGTGTCTGACTTATTTCACTTGAGTATGTTCTCAAGGTGCATCCATTTACCTAGAAATGTCTCAGGGATATTATTAAAAGAGTACAACATGTCTTAAAATGGACCATATACAAACACTTGAAAACTCCAAATTAAAAAAAAATCCACTCTCAATATCACCAGTGCTTATTTCCTGTTTCCTTAATTCTGTTTCCTTCTATAAGATTTATGTATCTGTTCCCTCAACCAATTTCCAACCTGGAACTTACCAGAGAGGTGAGGCTATTTATCTAACAGTCTTCAGTTTAATTTTCTGTCACAAAAAGTACTGTTACATTAAATTACTAAAATTTTTCTGATCATTTTTTCATAATACATCAAAATTAATGCCAAGGTATAACTTATATTATCCCCATAAAAATGTATAACCAAAAGAAAAAAGAATTTTCTTCAGAAAGAAACTCAAGTCAATAAACCACTTTAGGCAAAAGTAGGACCTTACTATCCCTACCTAGCTTGTCTGTAATTATGGAACTAAGACTGTAGCTCAGCTCTGAGTCAGAGGGTTTCTATCAGGGAGGGACTGCTATGGACTCTGTTTCTGTCTGGAATACCCCGACACATCAATCTGCCATTGAGTTATATTGGTTCCGCTAAATAATTCAGATATTAGGAATCAGTCAGCTAGCAGCCCGGATGTCTTGGCCTCCACTATAGCTAAGTCCACAAATACACTCTCTTATGGATTTTAGCCACGTTGAAGTCACTTTTCCCGATTTGAAGCTGTATATTTGCAGCTGGGCTGGGGCTAAATGAGCCTCTAGAGATGTGGACAAACCAGCTGCTAATTAACCAGGCACTGTCTTGACTATCAAACCACTGAAAACTCCAGAGAGAAGAAAAAAAATATGGCTTTCCCATGGCATACAGCATGAATTATAAATAGATATTGCGAAGTAGAAGGATGGTGTACACTCTTTCTACTCTAAAAGACAAAGTGTATTATAGACATAGATCGATTCAGAGTACTCTAAGAATGACCACAGTATTTCAGATCATGTAGGTGCGTACTTTCTCATTTGAAAAGGCAACAGACTGTGGACCCCTCAAACTGAATGAATACATTAAGCAAAAGTGGAGGGAGAGTGAAACAAGACCGTTCTCATCAGCTCTCTCTTCACTGGGTGAACATCTGACACCCACAATTTAAAGGAGGATAGATTCAATTAGTATACAGTTTCAGCCCATGATCTCCTAGCTCCAAGGCAGAGACATCACGGAAAAAAGGGTATGGGCAATAAAGGTGCTTAGTTAGAGGCAGCCAGGAACCCAAACAGGGGAAAAGCGCAACAGAGGAAGGGTGAAGGAGCAGGCGCAGACCCAAAGGCCCCCAGACACACACTGAAGGGTGCTCCACCAATCCCCAGAGTGGATCCCAAAGCCAATCAAATTGAAACTCCACCCTAATTGTCACATAATGGACTGTGATAATATGAACTATAATTTTAAGAAGGTGAGTCCAGAAATTAGGGTTAATGTGTATTTGGTCATAGCTGTTGTTACAAATTACTTATTTGCAAGCATTAAGATGAATCTTAAGGCTACATCAAGTAATGGAGTTTGAAAGGGTGATGAAGGGAACAGAGGAAAAAAAAAAAAAAACCACAATTCTTTCCATCTACTCCCCACAACTAACATAGGGGTAGAAAATGTTAAATTCTGACAAGGAAGAAATCCTGTACATAATATTAGTCATAAATGTCATCATTGGTGATCATCTATCTTTAGATTGCTCTTGCTTTGAAGAGTCCCTACACTAGAAATTGAAAGTAAAGGTAAAAATTGGTTTCCGTGTCTCTATAGCCCTCTGCATAAGTCCCACTCAGGGGAGACGATCGATAGAAGAAGAATGGGGATCTTACATAATATGCTTCCTTGTATTTCAGATTTCTAAAACAAAAATCTCCTGAATCTCACTTCAAAACAAATTAATATTGAAAAATGTCTCATGAACATAATTTGTAACCTATATTATGCATGTTTGAAAATAAAAGCTGAAATGAGTCACAACATATTATTTCCAAGTGTTATACCACTATGTAGAAAATTATATATAATTTAAAACATACATGTGGCATTGTATATACATCTAAATACTACCAAATATATTTATAAATTTATCATTACACATTACTACACAAGTCCTAAAATCTCAAAGAAGATAATCTAAAAATGGATGGAAAGATAAATGTCTAAGTAAACCATTACAATAAGAACTGAAAATTATATGAGTACAACAGCAGAACAGATTTTTTTTAGGGGGCCAGATGTTTACATAGCACTAGATATGAAAGACCTTATGAAGTGACTAACAGCAGTAGATTAAAATGAAATGGCCCTGGAGGAATTCATTGACTTGCCATAGACTTTAAGAGCAAAGAATGGTAAAATCACAACTAGAAACCAGATCTCTTTCTCCTAATGCACATAATGTGGTTAATAACACTCACTCTTATTAGGGAACTGGTTTAGAAATCATTAACACAAGTTGAAAGCCAAACAACTTTGAAAAAAAATAACATTTAAATATAACATTAGCAAAGTTTAAAAAGACAAATATAAGGTTGTAATAGTAAAGAACATGCCACAGTTTAACATGCTTTCTTACAGTATGTATATTTATTATGGCAAACACCATATTTAAGCCTTTCTAGAATTATCAGAATTTATATATTCCTTTTACGTTATTTTAGAAAAAAAGGAGTTATTTATTTTAGAAGGAAGATTTAATGTAATCCCTAGGTGTAATGACATTTAGAGAAAACAAGAATAGATTTAAAAATAATGTCAGAAATAAGAATAGGGATACAAAATGATGCCAGAGGTAAGACTAAATAAAATGCAGGACAAAAATAAATATATTCACTTAAGGATGGATCATAACCTTAAGTTCTACTCTATTTATATAGAATATAAATAAGTAAACCAAGTTGGGAATGCATTTCAGAGTATGCCAAGTATAAAAATAAAACAAGAGAAGTACAGTTATTTTTATATTAATACATACAGGAATTTCTCCCAGGAGCCTCTGTAATGAAGTGATGGAATGAGTAACTTCCTTGTAAGATTTTAAAAGTAGTTGCAATGATAAATTTCATTCAATATTTTATCAAGTCTCAATACAAGTTAAGGCAACTACTCTGAAGAATCAGTAAGTGAAGGCAATCATTCTGAATTTTTGGACCACACCCCACAACAATAAACAGATTTTACACTTTCTCTGTATACTACATCCTTGGGGGAGATTAAAGTTTGATGAGATGATGCTTCTCCAGCACATGCTATGTTTTCTGGTATTTTCCATCCCACTTAACCCTTCTCATGGATTTTGTGACTACAAATAAAAAGCCTACATGCAGGAGTCTGTACAAATAAATAAACACTTCCCTATCATACAGTGGTTCTAAAAATTCAAGTTTCTGGCAAAATACTAAATTTAAAATTTAAAAAAATTGGTGTCCAGAATGTTACTAATAACATATCAAAGTGCCCAACTCCCCCATGCCATCTCCAATACTGGGTCAGACCAATCTTTTAAATCTCCAGAGTAAATAAAAATATCTAATTCTAATTTTTCCTTTATAACTTATTAGCATAAGCACATTCTATATGTTCATTGGGCATATAAATTTCTTCATCTATAAATTTTGCTTACATATCCATTGTCCATATTTATATTGAGTACTGTGATTTGGGGGGAACTCTATATATTAATGAAATATTTATAATATTTACTTACATATTGACTCGGAATGTATTATATATGTTACAGATATTATCTGTTACTATACAACATGTCCAATTTGCAATCTTTTCCTTAGGGCTTCTGAAGTGTATATTTTGATAATGGAAATTTTTTTTAAAAACAGAAGCCAGAGGAGCACAGAGAGACCCAGAGGCTCTAAATGAGTCTTCTGTGGACATATATATCAATACTGGTGCTCCAGGGTGAAATGGCTGATGTCTCCTTGCCTGCACATGAAAATAAAATAACAAAAAGGCCACATGATATTTTGCAGGCCTTATCTTAATGTTCTTGAATTTAAAATCATATATATAAACACACACACACCACATGCACACATACACATTCAATCTTCTAAATTTTTTTTTTACCATTTTACATAACAGACTACTTACTAAAGACCATGTTAACTTCAAATGAAGTGAAATGGAGCCTAAAATCAACTTTAATTAAAATAAGCTCAGAAAATCTGATACTATGTATCAGATACTATGTACTAGGATGAGATTTACAGTTCCAACTAATATGTAGAACCTCCAGGCCATCTGGAAGGGAGCCCTGGAAATTCCTCTGGCTTCATCATCAGCATCATCCTATAAAGAATTAGTTAATAATATATGTATGTTGATAGTATTATTAGCATACATTTATTCATCAATAAATTACACATAACAGGGCCTGAAATTCACCACCACCTATACTATTATTTCTACTACATTGAGTCTATTCTCTATTTACATACTTTTTCTTCAAAAAAAAGCTAAACTACCAACTACATTTCATTATCTGACATGGATTTAACTACGAATTGTGTACTAAAATGAGGCTTCATTTAGCAAATGCAAATTTTTATGAAAACATAATCTACTGAATTTACAATTTACAAGGTACAACCATTCATAGCAGATGCTAAATGCTTTTATACCCTTTCCCTTGCAAAGAGACTAAATTAAATGTTTATTGTATGTGAAGCACCAAACAGTCCCTCATGACAATTCCACAATTTAAAATCATTCAGACAGATGGATTCATAAAGATCAGTCTATCAGAAATTAGTGTGAAAACAAAACAACCACATATGGATTTTTTAAATGAAAAATCAAGGAATCTTTTTCCACTTATCTTAGTTACTCGCAGGAGTTCCTAATATAATTACACGATCTTTCAACAATTGTAGTTTTTTTTTCCCACTAACACTGCTTCCTAAACTTTTGAGATGGCAGAACCAAACAATAATCTTTATATCATCTTATTCGAAATACAAATCTTCCAAAATATCATTTCAATCAAATTTTTACAGAACAACCTTTTGGGACCCGACAGTAATAGATTTTTATAAAACTATCTGTTCTTATGTACTATCTCAATAACATCAAAGAAAATACCCAGGCACCATCCATATAAGTATTGTGCAGGCATAACCACCACTACAGTACAAATATTATCTGACTCTTGCTGCTGGACTCTATGTCATCATAGACTCTGATCTTCCTGCAAGGAACCCATCACCAGTATTTTAAGCATGCACAGTAAATATTCAAATTTCCTACATAATCCTCAGTGTCCAGGATGGACAGCAGCATTATTCCTGATTCCAGGTGCAGACGTGCAGGCCAGTGCAGGAGAATGCTTTAAGAAAGATCCAGAATACACGGAGTGATGAACAGCTTGCATCACCAGGCTTGGAACTAGACATCTATGTCAATTTTTACTGAACGTTTCTTCCATCCACTAAGTCAGTATTTGTTTAGTGTTTTGATGTGCAAAGCTCTCATACTAGGTTCTGAAAATCCAAAGATAAGGTAAAAATACATGTCCTCATAAGAGTTCACAATCAGTGAGGGGGAAAAAGCAGGCAATCATAATGGTTACAAAGAAGAACATGGCTCTGCTCTAACAAAATGGATGACAGAACCCAGTGTGTCCTCAGAGCTTGAAGATGCTTTGCAAGGGCAGAGAATTTACTGTGTTCACGGGACTAACATCATTGGCCAGCTCAGAGCTGGAACTTCGTGGGTGGACAGTAAGCACTGGTCAAATGGACAGATGAATAAAGGTTTGACTCTCCCTTGAAGGAAGAAAGCAATTGACAAGAGATTCTGAAAGACATGATCAGATTTGTCAGGCAAATAGAGCTAAACAGCTGAGCTAACACACAGAGGCATGGATGCATGTTTTATTTGGGGGCCTTCAAAAAGCATTTGTCCAAGGAGGACATGAGGGGAAATGTATGTGCAGGAGATGCAGTTGAAGAGGCACAAAATGGCACACTAAGCAATTCAGATTTCATGAGGTAGGCAATGGAGATTGCTCAGCACACTGTTTTTCCTATACAAACCAAGCTCTCAATAAATGCTTGTTGAACAAATTGACTGAATGATTTTTTTCTCACAATAAACAAAAATTAACAATGAAGTCTGTAGATATCGATGTATAATCATAGTCAGACACCTGCCAAGTTTTTTATACTGTTGGAAACAGTATATAATTCCCTTGATTATCCATATGGCAAGGAATTATTTAATGTTTAATTTTTAAGGCATCGTGGAGATAAAATGGGGTAACATTAACAGTAAAGATATGTACATCAGCAACGATGCATCTCAAGTCTTCGGCCTTCTGTTTTCAAACCCTATTCACAGCAATCTTGTTTGACTTTTCTTCAAAATTCACAAGGTTACTAGGTTATAATGCACACATACTAAAACTGCCACAAAATTAAAGCATAACAGCCTTTGGTCAGGTATCAAAATTGGCATCAAAGACAGAGAGGAAATAAATAGCAAAGTTGCAAATGCACAGTGTAATGATATTATGCCATTTTTCCTAATTCTCAGGGCTTCTTCATTCTAGGGTACCTGGAGTTATCTTAAAAGTGAAATTTTAAAAATCTCTTCTACTTTTGTGCCCTCTTAGAAGTAGTAGTCAAAGGTCTTTGATATTTAATGTATTTTATGTCTGCTTTATCTAACCATTCATTTTCTTCCATCCCTTTATAAGTTCCTGATTTTTATCACAACATTTCAATTATACAGAAGAGGATTTGGAAACACTAGGTGTATCATAAAGTCAATTCAGTGGGCTGTGAAATATGATAGGATGGGATGAGATGGCAACTGGATAGGGCAGAATAGGAAGGAATGGAATGGAATGGAATGTCATGGTATGGCATGGCAAGGCTAGGTAGGCAAGGATAGCCTAAAATGGAATAGAATTGAAAATTTCAGAGTATATTATATATGGTGTGGGATTTAAATGATGAAAGATGAAAGAGTTCATGCTATACATCAGCTATCTGACTCAACTGGAAATATATCTAAATAGCACAAAAATTCCAAGATTGGGTCACAGGAATTTTTAATTTCTTCCTCTCCATGTTTAAATTTTATGCTTTGTGTTCATTCTTGAATGGCTTGCAACAACACTGGAAAGTAGTATCCAAGACATGTAATCTATATTCCTCTTTGTTTTTATTGCAAACATTATAGGGTAAAGATAAGTTTAAAATATACACATAGCCAAAGTTTTGCTGGCTGGCTGCAGCTGAACACATTAAGTGAAGCTGCAGCACCCAGTGGAAAGTAACTTTATGACAAAAATAGACGGACAGTAACATATTTATAAATTAACAAGATTATGCTATATAACAAGAGAGAAAATGCTATATTCTTGAGGAAGCTGAACGACTGATGATGAGAGACATAACAGAGGAAGAGAAGAAAATAGACAGATTATTATTTTTTTTATTCATTTTTGTCATTCATCTAGTACAAAGTATTTATTGCATCCCTACTTCATGGAAGGCATTGTTCTAACACTAGGGATATGTCAGTTCCAAAGTAAAGTCTCTGCATCCATGAAGTTTATGTCTTAATGAGAGTAGATATACTAAGAGCAGCTGTTATGGTTTGTGCCTAGATGTCCCCCCAAAGCCTCAAGCAGTTATAGGTGATGAGTTTTCAGTGGTGGCTGGATCTAGAGTATGTGATGCTGGGATTAAGGGCGTGCGATGACTACATCAATCTACTGATTGGTTTGGCACCGCCCTAATCCTAGCAGCCTGGATAAAATATAAGGGATAGAAAGAGGCTTGTAGGCCCCTTTTTGCTTGCCTTGCTGCCTTCTGCCTGTCTGCCATGCCACCCTGCCTTGGATCCAGGCAACTGTAGACTGAAACCTCTACAAACTATGAGCTAAATAAACCTTTCTGCCCTTAATTTTGGGCGTCTGGTGTTTTGTCTCAGCAACTAGAGAAAAGTAACTAAGACAGCAACTAGACAAATACATATCTTGATGACTGGTAAAAGAGCTGTAGAGAAAGCAGAGTAAAGTTAATGTAGAATGGGATATGATTGGCATTTTATAAAAGGGGTCAAGAAAACAATTGAACATACTTCTGAAAATGGGGTGCAGAGAGCCACATCAGTATCTGGGAGATGAACTTGTCAAGCAATAGGAGCAGCAAGTGCAAAGGCACAGAACTGGCGGCGTGCTTGGCATGCTGACAGTACGGCAAGGCAGACGGCCTAAAAGGAGACTGGAGCAAGAGTAGCTGGAGGGGAAGCCACAGCTTCCTGTCGGTACTGTAAAGTATTTGTGCCTTTAACCCAAGAGAGATGAGAAGGAAGTAGAGGACTGAGTAGAGGACAGCAATGGTATCACCTCTAAAAGCTCACTCAGCCTGCTGGGGTTTTAAAAAACGGGGCTCCAATTTCTCCACATTCTTACCAACATTTGTTATTTATTTATTTTAATAGCTATCCTAGTAGATATGAACTATTATCTCATTGTAATTTTGATTTGTGTTTTACTGGTGATTAGTAAACTGAACACCTTTTCATACACTTCTTAACCAGTTTCATGCCTTCTTTGAAGAAATATCTGTTCTAGTCATTAGTACACGTTTCAGCTGAGTAACTGACTTTTTTGCTATTGAGTTGTAAGAGTACCTTAAATATATTAGATATTAACCTTTATTGGATATATAGTTTGAAAATATTTTCAAAAGCTGACTTGCCCTCTGTTGACTGTTTCCCCTGCTGTGCAGAATCTTTTCGGTTTGTTGTACACCGCTGGTGAAAATGCAAAATGTGCAGTGTTATGGAAAATGGTATTGAGTTTTCTAAAATAATTGAAAATAATGCTAACACACAATCCAGCAATCCTACTGCTGAGTATTCATCTGAAAGAACTGAAAATCTAAATGTCCAACAACAGATGAATGAATTTTAAAACGTGTTATCTACATACAAAGAAATACTACTCACCTTTTTAAATAAGGAAATCCTGGCACATGTAACAATATGAAGGAACCTTGAGGACATTATGATAAGTAAAAAAAATCAGTCATAAAAATACAAATATTGAAAGATTCCACTTATATTAGGCCTCTAAAATAGTCAAACTCCTCATAGAAGCAGAGAACTGAATAGTGGTTCCAGGGCCAAGCAAGGAAAGGAGGATGGGGAGTTGTAATAAAACTTCGTTATACAAGATGAATAACTTTTAGAGATCTGCTGTACAACACCATGCCTATTTATTGTGTTGTACACTAAAAAATCTGGTAAGAGTGTAGATCTCATAGTAAAATGTTCTTACCACAATAAAAGACTAAAAGAAAGAAAAAAGAAGAGGGGAGAAAAGAATGAGGGAGGGAGAAAAAGAGGGAGATGTGGCCTGTGATCAATTAGATCTAATGCAATAATGCAAGACCCATGAAGGCCAAAATCAGCAGGATGACAGTAGAGGTGGAGCAAAGACAAGACCTGATGATAAGTTAATGGTGGAACGGAAGAGGAAAGAAGAGTAAAGGAAGACTGGCTGAGTTGTTAATAAAGATATAAAAAAGTGAAAATCTAAAATCACTGAACGGGTAAATAAACAGGTAAGTAAATAAAGCAAGTAAGGAGACTAGACGTGAAAATGTTTACATTTAGAATACTCAGAAAAAAGTGTATCCTAACAGCTAAGCATTCACTGGTAGTTCAGGACTGGGGGGCTAGGCAAGGTGCTCTATGGATAGCTCAGGCTCCAGGCATGAACAAGCACCCTATATTTCCTGAAGGGATTAAACAACACAAACTCTGGAATAGGAAAAACAGAGCCTCCCATTTGAAGTAATCAGTCAGTCATTAGAGGAAAAGCACATTAAGATACTGATGTGCCTGCAACAATTGGTTGTTACTCTCCAGCCAGTTAATACCAGCCAGGCAATGAAGGTAATTGTACTAAGGATCAAAGCACTGAGCTCCTACAGAGAAGCAAGTGCACACATTGCCAATATTTCATCATTCAGAGGTACTTTCCTTCTTTTCCTAATATGAAAGCTATAAAAGGGGGAAAAAACAGCCCCTGAAAGTGCTATTGTTAAGACCAAAAACTAATTAGTCATTGCTTCCCAAAGTGTTATGTGAAATGTCTCCAGAAATAATGGTCTGCTTTCTCAGATTTTATAGTTTTGCTGAGTCTAGTGTTCTCTGGAATTTCCTGTTTCCCTTGGTAGGGAAGATTGAGTAAACTTTACAAGTCATCTTGAATAACACAAACCTTTCAATAAAGGCAATCATTTGTGGATTCATAAAGTATACAACTAGACTTAAAATAAGGATGAGAATGGAAATAAAAGCAATTCCGAGATTGCATATGTGAGTGTGAGTAAATTTTGGTTATTATATGCCTGGGTTAGTCGTTTCGGGCTCTTTGAAGACGCTGAGTGAAATTTTCACATTTCCTTTCACAGTGTGTTCATACATTGGATGAATTATGGTTTGCCATGTATACTCAATGCCCCTAATGTTTGTAAATAATCTGCACTGATTAAGCTTTAAATTACGTAGGTACTCCTGGATAAAACTGTTATTTGATATTAAGTACTACTGTCACTGTACTTTAGAAAAATATTCAGATTCTCACTAAGATTTTTAAAAATAAATTAGCATTTATGTAAATGCCACAACTTTTTTGGACACTTATCTGGCAAACTGACCCCTAGAAGGAGAAAAAGCTTAATAAATGACTTGTTCAGTAGTTGCCTTCAGAAGTTCCCATGAACAAAAGATAATAAATATAAACCAACTGTGATTTCACTTCTAAAACTCTTGATGTATAGCCAGTAGGTTCCCTGGAATTACTCCATCTGATTTGGTTACATGTGGTTTGTAATTAAGTCTGATTTATTCAGAAAAAACATTACACCAAAAATCAAATGCAAATAATGTGTCTATTCCTACAATTGTTTATCGACATATTGCCGTGATAATATATGGATGGAGTCTATTCCCTATTGAGAGTTAGCAACTATTCAGTTATGACCAAAGTGAAAACAAATCTTTTCGCTGTGGTAGCCTTCCAAGGATAAAATACACATGCCACCTTGGTAGAAGTTAGGTAGGGCTGGGAGTCATCACAAGAGATATAATTAGGAAACTACCAAACAGATCTGTTATAAGATGCATGATGATCTCACTATGCACTATGCATACATCCCAAGGATGGTGTTAAAGGGACTCTCTGTTTATTCCAGAAAGAAGCCACCCCTGGACTGAGCTTGCCAGCAAGAAATTTCCCTTCAATATTTTCTATAAATGTAACATCAATGACTTTTTCAATGTTAACTCTCCAAAAACACAACCCACATAGCATATTCTTCTTCCTGCCAAAGCACTGATAATTTAGTCCTGTATTAACTGGAGGAAGAATATCTTCCTCTGGAGTCAGAGGAAGACTAAGTTAAATGCTAAAGTATGCCAAAGACTTCATCCATTCTGATATGTTGAAAACCTGAACTTCAATTTAGTTGACAAGCTTCATCAGAGAAATGTCAGAAAGCAGCCCTCTCACTAACGTGTGTCGCCTGCCCACTCAACTGTGAACGGGGAAATGTGTCATTTCCACCTTCAGCTCTGCATTTTCTCTCCTGGTGACATGAGTACTTGCTGAATAATCTTACATCTTATCCAACTTTCAAAATAGTCATTGTAACACATCTCAGATGCAAACTGGCATCTTACAACTACTTCTATATCTAGCTGAACAAATCGATCTGCAATACTATTGTTTACAATTTTTGAAAATTTTTAATCTATTTAGACACAATCTTGCAAACTGTCAACAAATTCTTGTCCAATTAATTTTAGTAAATGCCAAGATTGAACTTTCTGAAGGCTATTTTATGATAAGAAAAGAATTGTTCCACTAAGAGATTAAAATTCTTAATGAAAATATTTTCAAAAATCTCTGCTAGGTAACCCACAAATATCTTTGCTACAAAACACATAAATACTAAAAAAGTAATTTAAGAACACAATAATATAAACACTAAAATTAGAAAATCATAAAATATATTATCATTATTATTTCATTTAACTATTAAATGCTAATGGATGAGAAAGTATGATATTTTTTGATGATCTTATTGTAAAAGTCTTAAAATCACATAATTTCTATAAAGGTAAATTTAAAAAGCACTACATGCCTTCCACTTATGAAGAATGATGTTATTATAGAAGATTAAGAAAAAGAATCCTGAAACCTGAAACTTCCACATAAATACTATGTATAATCATAAAGCCTAAAACCTATAGAATTTATATCAAAGTTCTATTTTTCAATTTACTTTGTCTTCCAAATATTTAGATAAGAGAAGAATATTCTTACTACTTTTACTATGGTAAGATCTGAATACAGTAATAAAATCCAAAACTAAGGAAGACTATGTTTCCCTAATATATTTAAAGACAATTTTATAAAAAAAAATTTAATTACACATTGAAGGAATGAAGGGGAAGAGAAAATCTAATTTATCCCAGTATAGTATCCTCAGTGACTGTATTATGGGATTTATATGATTTCTTCATACCAACCTGATGAGGATGGTATAATTATTCTTATTATCCAAATGAGGAAAATGAAACAGAATTTAAATAATTTGTCCAAACATCCACAATCAAGAAGACACTGGATTGGTATTTAAACCCAAACCCATCTGTCTTCAGATTCTTTACACCATGGTGAAGGGAATGTTTTAATTTCAAAAAAAATCTTGATTCTTAAAGAAATTACAGTCAACATTCAGAAACTGACTTACATGAGAGGTGTAGCTCTTTACTGTTACAATCACTACTGTGGAAGATGATAAATTCAAATCAAGGAAACACAGGTTCATGCTGTAGGAGTAAGAGCGAACACAAAAATCACTGCTTGATATTTTCAGGCTATATACACTAAGGGGTAATCAGAATGAAAAAACTGAGTTTTCTTATTCTACTCAGTGATGTATTCATAAAAGCGCTGTGCTCTAATCTTCAAATATGGTAGCTGACAATTTCTTCCCTCCCTGTAAATACTCACAATGTCTCCCAAAAAAATGTGGAGCCCATACCCCTTCCCTTTCAATCTGGGCTGGCCTCCTGATCTCCTTTGGCCCCTATAATGTGGTGTCAGTGGTACTGTTCATTCTGAGCCAGACCTTTAAACACATCTAGATTGCTATTACCTTCTGTTTTCATTCTCTTGGGAATCATCCTTCGTATGGGAAACATGAGACTGTGTCTGATAGGAGGCTGTGTGAAGAATAGCCTTGAAAAACTAGAGACCACCTGAGTTTTCCACACCAAGCCTCAGCTAAATCCTGAGAGCAGAGACAAGCCAGTCTGGTGAATACTGTCCAAAACACAGAGCCATGAGCAAATAATTGTGTTTTAAGTCACTCCACTTCGGGGGAAATGTTTTAAACATTCATAGAGAATGAAATAATAGTTCATTAATTTTGCTCACTTAAGCCACTGCCTTAAACACCTTATGAATAAAGCCCTCTCCTAGATACAATGGTATATCTAGTACCGAGAAACAAAAAGTGTCTTAATATTGTCAAAGAAGAAATCATTAGGATTATTTCCTAAAAGTACAAATGAAGATCACTGTAGTATAATGAAGCACCACATATGTGCAACCAAAATGAAAAATAAAAAAATTAAGAATTTTGTTGCAATTTTCACTCTGTCTTCAAGAGAATACAAAGCTATTAAGTTTAAAGCATGCATCGAAGTCCGGAATGACGATACATGCCTATAATCCCAGCACTCTGGAGGTTGAGGCAGAAGGATCTCAAATCAGAGCCCAGCCTGGGCAATTTAAAGATTTAGTGAGACTCAGTCTCATAAAGGGGAGGGGGAAGTATAACTCAGTGCAAAGACTCTGGGTTCAATTCCCAATATTGAATAAAAAAGTTTTTTTAGAAACAAAAATAAAAGGTAAACGTTTTTAGAAACAAAGTATTCCAGATAATTGAACTGTAAAAAAATTAATAAAATTTGATAGTTTAACCTTGTTATAATTTTAGTAATTTTAGTAAAGTGCACCTCACCCAATAGCAGCCCACTAAAAACACTTTTGATAGAACACTAATTATTTCTACCTGTTAGCGTCATAGACCTCTTTTCACACAACACTTTGGGGGCATATTCAGAACTACTAGATTTAAAGTTTGTTTCCCCATTCCAAAACCAAGGGCTGCAGAGAAGCAGCAAAATTATTAACATAAACTTAAGACTGGAAATGAGTCTAGAGAAGGAAAAAATAACCTTCAACCCAATCCATTTGAAGGTCAGTGGCAGTTTTTTGTTGCTGTTGTTTTTTCCCCCCTGCTAATGACAGGTTGGGCTGTGGCCTGCTGCTACTTCTTTCTCGCTCCAAGTCCAAACCCCACAGTGATTCCTTCCTTTCCCATGACCTCTTGCCAGACTTCTGCTTTCTTTCCCCGCAGGCCTGCTTTCCCCCTCCTTTGAAGATTTTGTTTTATAAAATCAATGCCTCACTCTTGCCTATTGAAGTGCTCTTTGGAGACCATCACTAGTAGCCCATTGAGTAGATTCAGATTTTCCTCACTTGTACAAGTATTTGTTTATAATCTATAATTTGCAAATGCATTCCACAGGTAGACTCTCTGGCCTGCTAATATAAATCTCTACTTGCTGCTGCATGGCTGGCTGGCTGCTATCAATGGCTTTTCCTTTCTGGCCCTTTCTCTCTAATGATCACTGTCCTATATTTCCTTTTACTAAAAGGACTGAAAAAGTGGCAAGATGGAGAAAATGAGAAGAGGAAGAGTTTACAGACTCTTTTCTTCCTGTTTTATTGTCCACTAGAAGATCAATGTTCATGAAAGAAAAAAGACCTTAGTGTACTTGGAGAGAGAATAAACCAGACGGACCTAAGGCACTCCCTGCCAGATGTGAAAATGTGTCCTCTTTCTATCATCTGAGAAAATAAGTGGAATAAAAATATGATACGATCTACATTTAGATACAGTGAGAAAGCATAAAGATATGCAGTGGCTCCTAAAAATAGACTCTAACAGAGAATGACATAATGCCAATCACAGAAAAACAGGATGAAGGCATTAAAGATCTACGTGGACCAGAAGCCACTAACACCATGATCCCTTCTGGGGTTGGTCCAGTGCTCAGCTTCCACAAATAATAACCAGCCTTTCAAGATTTAGTGCTGTCCTTGCAAGAGACTGTTTTCACTCAGAGCCCTCATTAATCTTGTGCATTCACCCTGAGTCTAATCACGTGGTGGGCTAAAAGTTAAGAGTCTGTTCTTGGGGAGTTAAACCCTTACTTGTGAGGTAAACTCATTCATCCATGACACTAAGCTACCAAGAGGGCAGTGAAAGAAATCATTTAGGAAATTATGCCTGGAAGTTTCACTTCATGAACATGTGAATCTATCTTCTAGCTTCAAAGTCACCTCATTTGGAAAAAAGCTCCCTGAATCTTTCCAGAAATAAAAAGAATTGTGTTCTTTCTTTTTTTGTTGTGTTTTTTTTTTTTGCTTTTTTTCTTTCTGTTTTTAAAGACTTATATTTGCTCATTTTAATGCAAATTTTGAGATAAAAGGTTTTTTAGGAATTATCTGAAATTTATCTGCTTCCTAAGTAACTACTTTTAAGTTAAATTGTTTTGGAAAATAATTCTAAATATGAAATCATTTCATAAAAGCACTATAAAATCAATTAGCTATTAACATTTTAACAATAGTTTCCAATAAGAATGCATAGTTTAAAAGGTAAGAAGGTGGAGTCAGGGTAGAGGGGAATGTTAAACCATAAAAATAAAAGCAAAATAAGAGAGAAGGTAAAATGATATGCTGCATATCTAGCCACATCCTCATTATAACTGTATCTTTGTATTATAGCTGTATCTTTGCATTAGCTATAATACAACTCCTGCCTCAGCCTGGGTGTTCTTGTATCTGATCTTCCCACGGCAGCCTATTGCTCATTAAGGTATCAGCTCATGTGCCACTTCACGGGCAAGGCCATCCTCAGCTGCAGTTTGACATAGGCTTCCAGAGCACTTCCATGACTTCATTCTGTTTTACTTTCTTCTGAGGACTTATCACTCCTGGTACATTCTTTTTGTAGTACTTATTGTTTACATAAGCCCCCCCCAATTAAGACATGAATTCCAAAAAAGCAGGAATCTTATTTTCCCTTTGGCCCCTGAGTCCTTGTGATCCACACAATTATCCAAGAGAAATTAGGTATAACAATAATTTGTGGAGTCACTGAAAAATACAAATAAGTAAATTAATGCTTTCAGAAGAGCTTAACCTGCAGCATGAATTTTATAAGTTATTGGTATGAACAATCTTCATCAAGTACAAACTGAAATATCACCAGAACAAGTTTATAACTGAAACCATAAAAAGAGCAAGTACTCTGTTCATTGTTAGGTTATTATGCCAAGACCTATACTTTAAACCCAGAGTGATTTGCTAAGATTTTATTATTACGGAGGAGATCGGCACACTAAACTTTGATAGTGTTAGCTCCAGCAATCACAATAAATAACGCAAGAGAAGTCAGTGACTTCTGCAAACAAAATAACTGCAGGAAGTACACCTATTCCTGGGCCTAAAATTCAGACTTCATGTCAACAGTCTAGAAACATAAATAAATCATCCAATGTAATCAGATAGTGTGCTTGTCCCAAGAGGAGGAAAACTACATTTAGGAAGAGAATGTTTGTTTCTGCCCGGCCTTCCAATCAACTGCAGCAATTTATCTAATCTCAGTGGTTTATGAGTTTTGTTTATCTCACTAAGGGCTGTTTCTCTGTCCCAAACATTTCTGTAGAACAGCAGAGCTTTTCGTTTTTTACAAAATGGGGCTGTTCTCGAGGTGGCTGTGCCTGAGGCTGCAGCAGGCAGGTGCAGGCCTCCGAAATTCATGGGCAGCCATCTCAGGAAAGCTGTGCCCTTCCCCAGCTCCAGCAAACAGGCTACGGGAACTTTTCACAGGAATGGTGTATGCTTGTAATTTTTAATGAACCTACCTACTGACATCCTTACAGCTATTTTCACAAAGAAACCAGAACACTTTTATAAAAATGAAAATATTTTTAGGAGATTTTAGCAAAAGAATAGATTTATTTAAAAAAATAGGTCACAGTTCTTGGGGAATATCTGTTTCTTTTGGCTTGTCCAACCCTTTCCAAAGGCCTAAAAGGCTTATTTCAATGAGAGTGTAATTTATCATTCTCCTCTTTAAATAAAGCTCTGAATAATGACAGAAGCAATAGGCAGTGCATAGAATAGAGTCGTTTCTTCACTTAGGAGATTCTGGAGAGAAACAGTGCAACATTCGAAAAACACTACACTCTCATTTCACTTGGAGGCAGAAGAGCAGAGCCTTCATCTCACACAGACTTGGGGCCTCAAGGCTCCTAGAGCTTTACCTTCACAGTGAGACCCTGAGTAGTTACTGAAGTCTTTAAGACTCACTTTCGTTATTTGTAAAACAAGAACAGTGATGGGTACCTTTCAGAACTGTTCTAAGTACTGAATGATATATTTTTTAGTACATCAATAATTAACACATTTTGTAATATCATCATGAAAAAGGCAATTTTCTCACTGGCCATATACCATGATAAAGAGCAGAAACCACATTGGTCCCCCTTTCTTGTCCTACAAAAGAAAAAAATGGTATTAGGAATCAATCAAAATAAAAAATCGGTCTCCAAACACTGCTTCCGAGTACTGCGCAAAGAGTTCAGTTGCAAGTAAAGAAAGAAAAGACATATAAATGGACAAGCTAGCCATTCTGATATATCCCACTGTTCCTATTCTATACGTTGTACAAAGCAGAATACATTATCCCCAAATAAGTATGCTCAAAAATGAACACATTTGTTTTACTGAATAAAGTCTTATGATAACCAATCGCTGAAGAGGTAAAGTTAAAAAAGTATTTGAGCATAGCCAAACAATCGTTTCCAGACTACTAGAGCACACGGAGCAGTAAGATAAACATGCTAAGGTGAACCAACATAGGATGGCCCATCCTCTTGTACTGTCAAGTAATGACTTAAAAAACAAAAAAATCTTATCACCCGTTTGCTATCACAATAAATTCAATACAGCATGAAATTTAATAACTAATAATGTAAGAAAGGCAGAGACACAATATGAAGGCACAAAAGAAAATAACAAATTTAATTTTGTGAAATATTCCCTCTGTTCCTATTATTATGTAGCCCGACAAGGGCATCCGTAAAGATAAGTATTCCTACATAGCCACAACTGTGGGAGCTAATCTACTCCATTATTTATAATCATTTTATTTCACTAATTTACTGAATATAAATGTTTATGTGGCCATATTTTTGGTTTGTATGTTTTTCCTATTTTCTTAAATGAGTTATTTTCTGAAAGAAAAAATTAAGTACCAAGACACATTCAATAGCCAAAGCACTACAATGCAATCTCCGGAGTTTTGCATGGGGAAAGAGGGCGTGGCCTGGACCTGACATCGGCCAGGGCGAGAAATCCAAGTGCACTCTCCTGGGACCCGGATGTGTAAATTCTCATGAGTACCCTGAACTTGGACAAGACAAATAGAGGCAATGCCACCAGGCCCTCTCTCTCTTCTTCTCTCTACTCTCTCATGACCAGCATGACTGGTGGTGTGTCTGTTCACACAGTTTACCTGGCGCAATGGTGCCCTTGGTGTAGGTGGTGCCGGCCTGGCCCGTGCCCTCTTCTACCCCACTGTTCTACACCACACCACACTGCATCCATGTGGCAGCCGGCCCAAGACATGAATATGCACGGTTTCTCCTTCTGTTTGCCGTTTATTTATCTTGCCTCTATTTATCTTGCCCAAATTCAGGGAACCCGAGAGAATTTAAACATCCTTAAACATCTGGGTCCCACAAGAGGGCGCTTGGATTTCGCCCCCCCCCGTGACGTCAGGTCCAGGCCACGCCCTCTTTGACATGGTTGCTTGCCTGGTCCTATTCTTTGTTGGAGGCCGTGTAAGGACCTGGAACTGGAATACACCTACCAGGTAAGATTCCTACTTCAGCTCTGCGCCAAGTATCCTGCCTTCAACTTGAAGTAACAAGAACTGAGTTTATCGTTCTGCCTGAAACAACAAAACCTTGAAATAAATAGACAAGAACCAAGAAAATGGTCTTCAAGATTCTGGACTTGGAACCATAAAGCCCTGAAAGATGGAGAACAAGAGAGGTAAGTCTTGAAATTGTATAATGCTGTTGCCATGGGAGAATTTATAGATGATTGTAGAGGGATGAGGGGAGCCTAATGAACTTCCGAATTTAAGATAAGATGCCATGGACAACAAGCAGTTCAGGTTTTCTGAATGGCGTACCAGAGCGAAGAGAATGGAGATTAAACTCTGAAGATCTACACATAGTCTCCATTAACTAGTCATCAGAGTAATATTAATGCATACATATGAAGGAACTAATTGTGGCAGGGAAAGAAACACCTGAAAGACCTAGCAATAGCAGTGACCAGTATTCACATACACAAGAAGAGTGCCTATTCCTACTAGCCTGACAAGAAAAGTTCATGTATTTTATGAAAATTTCACTTTATTTTATTGCGTTCAATGCAGCACCCAGAAGGGTGTTGTCTCACTATCAGGAAAGAGTAGTCCAAAACCATTTGCTAGTCCTGCTTTCGTCACACTCTAGTTACTGCACTGGTCCAGATATATGCATCTTAAAAGCAACACCTAAAAGGATAAAACAGTTTACCAATAATATAATTCCAGCTCAGAATAAAGCAAGATGGATAGTAGTACAAAAATATCCAGCAACCAATAAGTTAAAATTCACAATGACTGAATTCCAATTAAAATTATTAAGCATTCAAAGAAGGAGGAAAATATGAGTTATATGAGGAGAAAATACAACCAATCTAAAATGACCTAGCACCAAAAACAGATATTAAAATTAGCAGACAAAGATATTAAGACAGTCTAAAATTGTAATCAGTTGTTTAAAAGTGGAAATATAGCCAGGTGTGCTGGCACACACCTGTAATCCCAGCACTTAGGAGGCGGAGGCAGGAGGATCACCATGAGTTTGAAGCCAGCCTGGGATACATAGTAAATTCAAGACCAGCCTGAACTACATAGCGAGACACTGTCTTAAAAAAAAAAAAAAAACCAGTGGAAATACGGAAGATACAAAAAAAGATGGAAAGCAAGACTCTAGAAGTGAAAACTGCAGTGTATGTTACAAAATATACACTGGATGAACTAAATGCCAGCACAGACAGTGCAGAAGAAAAGACTGGTAAGCTTGAAGGCACAGCAACAGAAATTACCCAAAAGGAAATACAGAGAGACAAAGAAGAAAATAATAATAAAAGGCATCAGTGGAACATGGGATAATTTGAAGCGGTCTAATACATTTGTAACTGGAGTTCCCAAGGAGATATACGGGAAAAGAAAAATATTTAAAGAAAATTATCTCAATTCCATAATATCTCTAAACCCACAGATCCAAGAATCCCAGTGAAACCCAAGCACAAGAAACATGAAGAAGAATAAATGAAAATACATCCCAATCAAATTGCTCAAAACCAACAACAAAGAGAGGATTTTAAAACTTCACAGTAAGAGAATAAAGGCAAGTAGTTTACACATTCTACATAAAAGTACACATAAAAAAAAGTACACATGATATACAGAAAGACAAAATAAAAAAGACAGCAGCAGACATTTTATAAGAAATAATATAGACAAGAAAAGGCATACGATTATTTAAACAATCTAAAAAAATTAAAAACCACAAAGATAACATCACTAAAAATTCTATAACACAGTATTAAGAACAATCTTTTCAAACTAACTGGACAATGAAAGGAACAGAAAAATTCCTCGACATCCCTATTAAGGCTCACTCAAGAAGAGCAGAGTACCACAAATGACCCTGTAGCTGTCATAGAAATTTACCATTCACTTTAAACCTTTTACAAAGAAAACACTAGGCGTAGATGGCATCACTTGAAAATTCTATCAAACATGTAGCGAAAACACAATACCAATTCCACACAGTTCTTCCAGAAAAATGAAGACTAGACTATAATATACAAGTCCTACAATGCATTAGTTTGTTACCAAATCAATTCCAGCGATATAGAAAAAGGATGATACATCATGATTAAGAGAGGCTTACCCAAAAAATGCAGGGATTATTAACACTTGAAAGTCAATCAATACAATTCCTCATGTGAACAAACTAAAAGAAAAAGATCAAGAACAAATCCTAAAGATCAATAGTATTTCCATACTTTAAATACGCAAAACATATATAAATACGACATAACATATAGTTATTCCAGAAAATTTGAAATTTTTTAAAAATGAAGACATCAGTAAAACTAAGAGAACACAGGTGCTACGAACATCTGATATTCAGTAGTAACTTTTGTGGATGCTGTCTGAAGATATTTCTCATCGCGCAAAGTTAAAAAAAAATGGCAAAAAAAACCTGGAATAAGCAGCATTTCAAGAGGGTAAATTTTCCCTCTTCATTGTAAAAATGAAACAAGCCCAAAAGCTAAACATGTGAAAGTGTAGAATTCCGTGTGAAAACCTGAAGTGTTTCACTGGTCCTTGTGTCCAACTCTTGGTAGCTAAAAGCCTCATATTCACTGCTACTGAGGCAAAATGTGCAGACAGTACAGATTCTGAGTGGATCTTGAGAGGTCCGTGGGGCTGCTGAAGTAAAAGGGTGAACACTGCAGAGGCGGAGGGTGCTTACTAACAAATGTGGAAACACTTCAGTCTTATTTCAAAAACTGGTTGGGGGTTTAGTTCAGTGGTTAGAGCACCTACACACAAGGCCCTGAGTCCGATCCCTGGCACAAAAAAAAAACCAAAAACCTGGCAAAACTATATCAATATGAACTGATGGAATACCAGCCCCAGGGGCATTCTAAACAGAAAACACGTAATTTTAAGCAATTGAGACATACACCACAGTCCATCAGCACTGTGCTCTAAGGAGCAAGAGTGTACTTGGAGGCAGGAGTTTAAGAGTTCTCACCCAAGTTTCAAGTCCTAATGTTAAAATCTTTGCTTGAGGCAGGGCTAACAGCATTTAAACTACTGATTTTTTCACTCTTTATTACTAAACAATATGGTAATATGTCTCATCAGTATCAGCAGCTCTGATTGACTATAACCAAGTGTTTTTGTTTATAAAGCATGTATAACCATATTATTTCTTTACAAAATTTGGTTGGTAGGCAAAATCTTGGAAATAAACATATACTTAGAAGAACAGATAATAGTAAGAGCTATAATAAGGAGCCTGGGTTATCACTATTCTGAATACTTGGGCATCTATGTGAGTAACATATACTGTATTTGAAACCTCAGTGCAGAACTTGGATCAGTTTTTATGTTGCATAAAACTCAAGTACTTGTCATCTGGGTTTTTAGTTAATAATGATTAATTCTGCAGTAGATGCTGTCTATGGTTTTGTGTCAAGCTAAGCAAACTTTAGTATTCAGTAGTTCTCCTTGAATGTTGTATAAGCCAATTAATTATAAGACGAGATCTAAGTAAAAGGCTAATAAAGTCACTTCAGACTAAGACCACACAGGAGAACCTTCAGCTCCAAAGGAAATTAGAAGGCCAGAGGGAAGAAGTTACAAGTAAATGAATGATGTTTTAAAGACTGAGGTAGCATAAGCAGTACGCTGCTACTAAAATATTAAAATAGTTAGACATTTAAGAGACATGGTTAATTGGCATTTACTTCTTATATGTATTTTAAGAGAAGGTTTGAAAAATTTGAACTAAGCAGAACTTTCAGATTTCTTTTTTTTATATGAAATGTTTTACTTTCAAGTATTTTGTACAGACATAGTGAAAATATTGACCACTATGTTACATTAAGTGTGTTAAAGGACAGAGGCAAGAAAAAAGTAATTTTATGGTTTTTCTTATCAAGTAATGAGAGCTGTTTGTCCTCCTTCCTCACCCTGTTTTTTGCCTTGACCAGCAGAAAACTAAATTTAATGTTCAGCTAAAGTAAACAACTTACGTTAGTCTAATTACAAGTACATACTTTCCACTATATTTTTATTTGTATTTTAAATTATCCAGTAATATAAGTGTTATATATCCTATTTAAAATATCTTTTAGAAATTTAACAAATAAATTATAAGTAAAGGAATGACCCTCGAGAGACATGAAATTTTGCATCTAGTTATTTTCATTACATTTTCTCTAGATGGAGTCTTAATTTGTGAGACTTTCTTCTAATTTGTATGTAATTTTTACCTCACGATTGATCTATGAACACTGGAGATATGAGTCCCTATTGCATCCAGCATAAATGTTTTAGTTTGAAGAACACTTGCTTTGTTTTCTGCCATGTGATAAAAACTTCAGGCTCTGGAGCAAGTCAGATGTGAATTTTGCAGGGATGCAACAGCCAGCAAGGTACCTCACTCATCTGAACTTCAGGGTCCTCAACTAACAGGAGAGTAACTGTGTCTCCATCAGAGTGTTCCTGTAAGACTAAGTGATTACCTGGCACACAGCGTAAGGTCAGTGGGGACAGCCACCAGCAGTCACTGCCACTTGCCATCGCAGCAGGGTGAGAAGCGCCCTTTCCTGCAGCCTTGGCCTCCTCCTCTGGCCCACAGAGTCTATGTGCATTTTGGGTTTTTCTATTAGCGTTTTCTCAGTGAACTATTTTTTGTTTGCTTCTCTCTTCGAGATAGGAAATAACAAATATATGAAGGGACATAACCCTATTACCTATTTTATAATAATTTTTTATCCGCAGCAGGCACATAGTGAAAGACCTATACTTAGAAAACAGGTCCCCAACAAATTTGTGGACTGACTTGCATCCTTCCCTAAGGTGAGGTACCCACATGCACCCCACCGATACACCAAATACTCAAGCTGGAACTCTTGGCTTATTAGCTTATTAGCACCTCCCAAATATCGGCAGACAGGCTCTGCTACAAGCTACTCCTTGCTGAGCAGCTTAGCACCTTTTCACTTGGCAAGAAATGATTTCTAAAAATAGGCCTGGATGCCCAAGTATTTCCTTGACTGGATTATAATTTCTAAAGTGCCTTTTATATTTTTTATATCTTTCCTGTAAAATCTAGCTTATGTCCCACACCCCTCATCAAAACAGAGACTCTTTTGTAAAGCTTGTATCTACCACATTTTTCAAAGACAGTTTGCTTGATAATAGTATTAGTGAAAGTACATTTGCAATGTAAAAAAATCCGACAGAAGCTTTGATAAATATCTCTATTCCTAAACTCTTATATATTATTATGTACAAAAATCTATCATTCTTCTTTCCTGAAGCAATATAGTGTTCAAGAAGAAGAAGAAGTAAGGTGAGGGAAACATTTAAAGGATGATATTCTGGTCATCTTATTGTATGTTCTACTATAACACATTTTAAAATGAAATTTTTTTAAATTAAACTAATTTTTTAAAGCTACAAAATTTGTGAGTCCTTATAAAAGTATAGTATCTTAGTATATCACACACACACATATATATATATAATGCATGCATATACATAACATATATGTATGTACAAGGGATGAGTAAAAAACATAGTGAATGTTTAAATTTTTAAAAATGTATTACAGTGAAGACACATTGCCATTATCACCCTCAAAATACTTGTCCTTGCTTCTAACACACCTATCCTATTGTTCTTGCCTTTTTTTTTTCTTTTTCTTTTTTGGTGCTGGAGATCAAACTCAGGCCCTTGTGCTTGCAAGGCAAGCACTCTATCCACTCAGCTAAATCCCCAGCCCGGGTTCTTGACACTTTCTGAAGCAGTTCCAGGAGTCTTCTTGCTTTCATTAGACGTGATCAAAAATATGGTGCATGTTGCTGGTGAATGCCATCCTATGGAAAGGTCTGCTTGTCAAAACATTACAGTGTGTCCTCATCCACCTTATTTGCTAGATCTGGCATAGTATGACTTCAAAATGACCATGAACGGTAAATATTTTATGCTGAATGAGGACATCAAGGCAGCCACAACAACACACCTAAAGACACTCATGTAAAAGGACTTGTATATATGTATGTATAAATACCATACATAGATAAATAATCATTCTCTGTCAAAACAAAGTTCTTTGCCTTCTTGGCAAGAAGACTTTTGGAGACAAAGATCTTCTGATGGGTGTCAAAAGCGAAAAAGCCCAGCAGCACTGCCCACCCGCCACTCCTCCCTCGTGAGAGTTAACACCAGCGGCCGCCTGCAGTCCCTAGCTGGTCCTGCAGTACATCCAGCCTTGCCCCTCTGCAGTCCCACCCTCCTTGCTGCTTCAAAAACCCGACCACAGATAAGCCAAATCAGAAAATAATCATTTTAAAATAATAAATTTGAAGAGTCTGTTTTTCTTTCTCAATAACAAGTAAAAAGGGATTCGTTAGCTTCAAACTAAAATATTATATATGAGTGAAGACACTAACTCAAATCTAGTGCTTGAAAGTACTTTTTTTAGAATATAACACTGAAACAAATTCTATCTAAAAATGGGCAAAAGCTGAGCTAAAAATTAAGATAAATACTTTCTATTACTTATTTCACTGTCTTTTTCTTCCTTTTTTTTTTTTATTTTAAACCAAGAACATGTATTGGTACATTCTACATAAAATGGTCACATTCATTACATTTATTCTGTACCTATACATGATGTGTCTTTTTCTTCCTTAAAAAGAATGAATTTCACTATACTAAAACTGGGTACATTCCTATTTACAAAGAGTTACAACTAATAATTTGGAGAAAATGGTTAATTTAGCCAGTATTTGGTTGGCGTGTTCTCTCTTAAAAACTACATGTAAAATATAAGAAAATATAGTTTCCAAAGAACTACTATCATATCACTTTTTCCAAAATGTAGTTACTTATGTGGTATCTCATCACGAGCCACAGTCTATGTCTTTATATTTCCTGATGAAAAGGTGAATTCGAAAAAGGAAATGTGTGAATATTTCAATATAAATGTAATTAAGGAAGCACTGTCCTCTGAAAGGAAAAATAAAATGTCAGACTGCAGCATTTCATATGGTAGAAGCAACATCTGACGCAAGGGCGGTTTTGAGAATTGGGAGAATGCAGCGGGTGTCACTAAACTCTTAATCTCAAAGAGGCACCTCTGGGCTAATTATTTTCTTCTATGCTTTTGTCTATAAGCATTACGCTTTTCACATTTCTATGAAAAAAAAAGAGACCCAAAGTTAATGAGATCCATAAAGATTGCCTAATCAGCTTTTATTGTGAAAGAGTATTAAAGTCTCCATTTTCACAACAGGCACATGAAATACACACTTTTATGATATATTACTAGCACAGGAACTTACATCTTTCTCCCCTTGAACCACCTGCAAATTTTAATAGTCATGTATCGCCAGGGTACCAGAAACTCATAAAAGTTTAACCTGCCAATTAACAAGTAGGTAAAGTTCCAGCCCTGTACCATAATTCCTTTGCTTCCAAGGCATAGTCAGCAAAACCCAGAAAATATTTCCTTGAATTTTTTTGCAAGACAAGTGTATTCCAGAACTGATTCTTTACTAAAGTCGCCCTGAAGTAAAAGCACACAAATGCATATCGAAAATTACATCCTTATGGCAGGCATAAAGTAAGTGAAAATGTGGAAATTTAAAAATGGATTTGATTATCTCCAAAAAGCTGCTACCTGAAGGATTTTATTTGGAGTAGTTGCTCTTGTTTCAAATTCACTCTGTGGCTTTTTTAGTGTTGTGACAGATCTGAACCATTTCATTCCTTTTAGCAAAAGGCTACACTAGAAATTATTCTTTATTTATTAGGACTATTTCCTCTTCTGTAAATACTCATACCACGATCTCACAGGTGAGACCCACAAAATACAGAAATCTAAAGAAATCATTACAAGAAAGAAAAAGCCTCTTAATTCTTCTCTGTAACAATGGCAATGGCTGCTAATGACATTCCGATAGGATGACATCAGGCTAAGTAAATTTCATAAATGGCCCATTAGTGTCAGGATCCTTGGTCTCAGTTCCAGCCCAGCTAGTCATATTAGGAATTACTACCATATTAGGCAATTGGTTATTTTTCTGAACTTACAGTACCAGGCAGAGCTATTTTCTTTTGCTAGTGCTTTGTTTATGTGAACTAGCCTCCTAGGAGGGAAGTTAAAAGATTCATGCCAGAAGCTAAAAGAAGTTTTATTATATGATGTCTGATTTCGCTGTAGCTGAGAGAACATCTACCTACTCAAAAGCCAACAGACAGACACAAGCTAGGAAGTCCTTCATTCTAACTTTATTGAGTACCTTCAATAACTTTGTAGACAAAACAATTTTCAAAAACCACAACCCTGTCCTCACATATATGATAATATAATAAGGAAAAACTATCAGTTTGGTTATTCACTTCCTGTGAAGCTAACAGAATTTATTCTGTTAGCACTAAACATGCAGAAAAATGGTAACTGGTATATAGTGAACGCATGCCAACTTTGTATCAAGTGTATTCTAAGCATCTGCATGTCACCTCATTTAATTTTACCAGTAATTCCATGATCTATGAAAACATGAGGTTAAGTAATTTGTCACTGACACACAATTGAGTATGATTAGAACTCAAATATACTTTGTTATACCTTACAGCACTTGTTATGACTTATCGCTATCTGAAAAATAATTTAGGATCCAATCTTAAAGGACATTCTCAGCAGAACTTACATATCTACACAGGAAGAAACACAATCAGATTTCCTTTAATAGCTGGGGATAGCAGCAACTTTCTCGTTAATGGTCTCCAAAGCACTGTCCTAATTGACATCTGACAAATAGTTTTGCAGATTTACTACTATTCTATGGAGCTGATGAATTCCAGTAATCTGACATTTAATTCATAAAAATTTTGTCTCTAGAGGAAGCAAGAATCCCAAGTGTATGCAACTTTTATTTTTTGAGACAGGGTCTCACTCTGTAGTTCAGGCTGGCTGTGAACTCACTACATAGCTCAGGCTAGCCTCAAACTCCCAAAGATCCTCCTGCCTCAGTCTCCCGAGGGCTGGGGTTATAGGTTTAATTTTTAAGTACCTAGATATCCCGTGCTAGAGACTGTATGAGCAGTGAGACTGTTTTTTTGTCAGAGATTTTGCTTGATGAACTGACCAATCACAGAAGCCTGGGCACCAAATTTGAATCTCCTGTTCCTGTTGGTCCTTCAGATATGTTTAGATTCTTTGCCTAAGTATGTATCATGCTACTTTGAGATCTGCTATAGTACTGTGAGACCTCAGAATAGGACTCATAGGGAGATAAAATTTTAATGTGGAACATTACTTATCCCTAGTGACAGACTGATACGGAAAGGCATTTTCAAAACATGCTTTCCTTTACCAGGGGAGAAGTGATTCTCTTGGTTCCGAAAAAAAGATTGGCAAATACAATTCAGGAAATTTTCTAGAAATAGAGAAAGTAATTCAATAAAGAGGTGTGTAAAACCTGTAGATTAGGAAAGATGATTGTTTTTGAACACACTGAGAGGGAAGTGAGACCTAGAATAAAAGAATAAAATGATCCAAATCCTGGACTTTGAAAGTTTAGAGAGATCAGGAGACTTCAGTATGAAAGTCTACCCAATTTGGTCCGGTATTTACTGATCTGCATTTAGCTACTCATAGATATATTGTTTATATAGTTGTATGACTAGTTGTACGACTATTCAATGCATGGAACCAGGTTATTTTTGTTTCACCTAGGAAGATTTATCTGATTACTTCTGGCACCTATCTCTGATGAATAATTTTAATTAATATATAATAAATATATATATTTTCACTGTTATATTTATTGTTAATATTATTTGTAGTAGCCAGGAAAAGAGAAAGATACGAAAAGAAAGAACCTAAAACTTTAGTCATTAGAGAAATATAATATACAACATAGTTAAACGTGTTTTATTAAAAGTGTCCTGGTCCTGTAAGAAAGTTCAGATAAGAAAGTAGGACAATATTATGTGTTAAATATAGTCACACTGACGAAAAAGTCATGCAGTGAAACAAATGCTTTATAGATCAAAATAAGACGACTATTCATGTTTAGGTAGCTGGACTATCAGTATTATGAAACAATGTTTTCTATATTCTAAAAAGTTTAGGTATCAAAAAAAAAAAAGAGAGATGTAGGGCTGGGGATTTAGCTCAGTGATTAGAGTGCTTGCCTTGCAAGCACAAGGGCCTGAGTTCAATCCCCGGCACCAAAAAAAAAAAAAAAAAAAAAAAGTTTAGGTATCATAACTGCAGTGTTTTCATATTTAAAATACATGTTTGCAAGCAATGGCCTGAAAGTAGTCATTTGTATGTCAAAGTCTTTAACACAAGACTTAGGAAACCTAGAGATGAGGGGAGGCAAGTTACCCAGATTTCTGGTCCGAGCGAAGCAAAGTGCTGCCAGAGAACCAGAGCTGACCCAACTAGAAACCACACATACAGAAGCCATCCCAAGAACACCAAGCAGAATCTGACTCCTAGCCCATTTTGTTTCATGATTTTTAACTTTATTTTGCTGCAAGTTCAAGTGCTAAACTGGTGGTTTAATCCAAGTGCTAAAGTTGAAGCTGAGATCAAATTATCAAAACTCTATTTTAAAAGAAAAATATGTATGTATTCTAACATTACTAATTTTGCCTTATTTCTTTCTTGAGCTTTTTTTCTCACTTGACAAACTGTCCTCCACTTTCAGAGGTTATTTTCTCTCTATTTCATACCTCAACCTCCATTATCTTTCTAGCAAGATGTCCACAGTACCTGGATCTTATATTACCACAAGCATGAGCAAGAACTGTTCAATGTGGAGAGAAGGGGGACTAAACAGTTATTTTCACTGATCAAGGCTTAGGAGGGCTTCTAGACTATGCTGTATTTCCACATGGGGAATGAAAAGTATAAACTACAGGGATGCTTATGGGGGAAAGATTTGTGGAGAGACACTGAAAAGCAATATAAATGGGAATCAATTACGATAATTAAATATGGCAAATGAACCCCTGGAAACTGGAGTTATGTTGATATATGTTTGGATAAGAAGTGGTATGTGAAGCTAGTCTGAAGCAGTGTTTTAAGGAGGAGCCAGAGAAGGTGTACCTGGGACTTAATGCCAAATGTAGCTCTACTTGTGGTGCTAAACACAGCTAGCAAAAGAAACTCTAATTTCAAAAACCACAAGTAAGTAGAATTAACAATGTCAGTAATTCTAGCATATACCTGCCTAAGCACTAGTCACTGGGATATAGCAGTGAGTTAGACACAGAGCTTGCCCTTGTGGAATCAACAGTCTAGCATGACTGTAGCATAATTCTCCAGTATACAACCTACACTCATGCTCTTCCTTCTGATTTGATATTGCTCTTACAGACATTAATTCATTTATGTGATTTATACTATCCTTTAAAGAAAATGTTAATTTGTCCTTCGCAGGTAAGCTATATCTTGAAAATAGGATTCCTCCTTATGTTCTTGCTGGCCTTCAATATGCTAATCAATAGACACCTTGTTAAACTACCTCGATGATTGTAGTATCACTGTGTTACATGGCATTATATTTACACTGTCATGAGGTCAAAGTACATAAGGTCAAAGCAGAAATTTAAACAGATGCATTGCCCCATATTACTGTTTTATAATTGAGTCCTACTTCCCGTCCCTTCTCTGCCTCTGCCTGTCAATTCTTCCAACATGTCTCATTCCTAGCCTCCTCAAGACTTCCAAGAGTTTTTTTCCCTCTGCCTGAAAGACCTCTCCACTCTACATTTAAGTAATGCTAACTTATGTTCAGATCCCAGCTTAAAAGGTACTCACTGAAACTCACCCCAACCTCCCCAGGTAGCTCAAGTCTCTCTGTTAGTACCCTCATAGCAAGCTCTGCTTTTCCACCATAACACTTAAGGCATGTCTGAATCACATGTTTTCTTCTATATGTGTCTTGCTCTTAAAAACAAGAACTCTACCGCCAAGAACTATTTCAGTCCTGGTTACCAAAACCTGTGACTTACTAACTTCTCAGTAAATGTTTCTGAGTAAGACTAGATCCATTTAGGGTCCATTTATTTATTCATTTACTCATTGATTTATGTATGCTCATTAATTCTTTAATTCTTTTTGCCATTTGACTATAACAGATACATATGCAGTAACTACTATGCCTAAATATTATGCCAGACATTGGAGTTACAGGCAAAAATACAGCATTCCCTGCCTTTAAAGTATATAATCACACATCTGACTATTTAATCTACAACAATTACACAGGAAACTAATGCATTTAATAGGGTGTCTAAGTTTTATGATAGGAAAAAAACACAGAGAATGCGGGAAGAAATGTTTTTAAAAAAGCTAAATCTGTTCCTTCTTCCACCAATGAATTAATACTGGTTCAATCATAAGATCTATTATGCCATTCCACAGTAATGATGATTTTAGTGTAAGGATCACTGAATTTCATTATGTCTTCAATATGTTTCTAGTTGAAATAAAATGGCAAATTAGAAATACCATATTTGTAAGTATATACCTAACTGAATTTACATACTCAACTGGGAAATGTAAGGTCTGCATATACATGTAGTTAATATAATTCCCTGCTCCAAATTTGTAAATAAAGATATTTTCTATCCAATTCTCAAAACATATAATCAGATGTACAATACAAAATGAAACATAAACATATTTCCCTAAGCCACTAATTTACTATAAAGCAGAGAACTTTAAGGACCAACCCAACTCTGACTCATAGCTATGCAATTCTCTGATTGCATTTTCTTAAACCACAAGCCAGCACTTTACATAATCACACTGTTTAGAACATCAGATTTCCTGTGGATTTTCTCAGACTTGCTATGTCACCCCAAATTTTCTCTCTGAAGGTTAATATAATCCTGTTTGTTCTTGAAAGAGGTGCCTCACCACTGAAGGGCATAAAACCTTTCACTCAAATGTGCCACACAAAAAAATAAACTCCAAGGCCAGGCATGGTGGTACACTCCTGTAATCCCAGCACTCAGGAGGCTGATGCAAGAGGATTGTCACGAGTTCAAGGCCTGTCTGAGCTACACAGTGAGTTCAAGGCCAGCCTGAACTGCACAGCGAGACCTTGTCTCAAAAAAGCCAAAAAAAAAAAAAATTAATTTTTTAAAAATTCACTCCAAGCCTCAGCAAAACCAAACACCAACGGTCTCCCAGCTCCAGATTCATTATCCACACCCCCTCTTAGAATGAGGTCTCTAAATCAACAATCTTATCACGCCTCACTCTGCCTGAACCTTCTGATAGCACTCCAACACACTCAGAATAAAAGCCAAACTCCTTGGTGTGGCCATCACACCTTCTGTAAACCGGCCAGCCCTGTTCTCCACTCCAGGCTCACCCCCACCTCACCGATGCTTACAGTTATGCTCCACTGATACTGAGAAGGTCGTGGCTACTCGACATCCTGTCTCATGCCTTCCTGCCTTTCCTCATGTTCTGTCCTCAGCCCAGGACTCCCCTTCACTTCAGGCTGTTACTCCTGCTCAACTTTCAAGATTCCCTTCAGGAGTATTTTCCTCTGAACTCTTTGCCCTGGGCTACATGACTTGCTTTGTTTCCCAGAACATTTTGAAATCCTTGTATTACTGTTCCTGTTACATTACATTGAAATAATCTGCTTACCTGTTATACTTCTGGTTAGAATACAAGATCCTTGGGAACTGAAGAACAGAGAAGCAAGTCTTATATTTCTCTGGTATCCATTCTCCCAAGCTGACCACGGGATGTAAAGCAACATCCAGGCTTAATAAATATTAGTTTTCTTTCTCAAATAGGTACTTAAGGCATTTACCAAAGAGACTAGCAAAAGAGAAATAAGACAAGTATATAAACAGCCATCAATCAGGAAGTAAATACGATAAGTTCTACAAAGGAAGGTACAAAAAAGGTCAGCAGAGGATAAAAGAGGAAACAATAGATTAGAATATCAAAAAGCTCTATTTGAATGAGTAAAATTTTAGTGGAAGAAAATAGAGGGTCAGAGAAAATGCTTTGGATAAATGGACCCCAGAGGTAAATAACAACAGGTTTGAACTATGGGTGGTAACTCTGACCAAGAAAATTGTAGTAGGACGGCATGGAATAAAAATAAAATCTAGGATGGGACTAGGGCATGGGGTTCTCTGAAGGCTCGTGCATTTAAATTCAGTGTGTATGTTGTAAAAAAGATGAAATCACTGCTGGGTTCTGAGTGTAGTCTCACCAGCGGAAAGACCAGTGCTCATTTTCTGCCCAGTGCTGCTGACACATTCGAATTATTCTCTGTCACCATCACTTCCAACACCATCCCCATCACATCCATGCAGTATAACCCAACTCTATCAGTTTAAATGTGACAGAAGGGCTAGGAGTGCACATACAAAGTCCTGGGTTCAACCCCCAGCACAAGCAAGAAAAGAAAAGGAGAGAAGGAGGAAGGAGAAGCAGAAGGGGAGGAAGAGAAGGGAGGGAAGAAAGGAAAGGGAAGGGAAAGAAAGGGGAAGGAGGGAAAGAAAGGGAGGAAGGAGAAAGCAATGGAAAGGGGAGCAGAAGGAGGGGATGAAGGGAAGGAGGGAAGGAATGAAGGAAAGAGGGGGAGCAAGTGACCAAGCTAACTAACTAAATGCTAAATAGGAGATACTAATTATGACCCTGCAAGACACAAAACCCATGGGTTAGAGAAGGCCTAGAAGAGCTGGGTGTTCTGTAGGAGAACACAGCCCCAAGCCCCAGCACCACCGCTGCTTTCTCTCCTCCCCACCTGCATCTCCAATGAGGTAAACAGCCATAGAATCTGCATAGCAGCTACACAAAGAGGAAGAGAGCGTCCAGCAGATGCACACAGACTAGGTAGGACAGCAGCGCAAAGACTAGGGAGAAGCGTTCTCTCCTTGACTGTAAATTCCTTTCATGGAGCATGGAGAGGAGATCATAGAGTCATTTCACTTCCTGTCAGTCTGTAATTTCAAAACTGCATCACACTTTACATAGGTAACACTTCATAAAAAGACTACCAAGCCCTGTAGTTTTCAAAGAAGGATCTTTGACATGCTACAACCAAAAAGACTAAGAGTAATAGGAACAGGACAAGATTCAAGAAGATATCTAAGGCTCAAGAAGAGGCATAAACAGTTTAAAATGATTACATTTCAATTTAGAGTTTCTCACTATTTTAACATGGTTCAGTGTCCTTTATGCAAAATGCTTGACAAGTATTTTGGATTTCAAATTATTTAAGATTTTGGAATATTTACATATATGTAATATTTAGTGAACAGGAGCCTTGTTTAAAAATGAAATGCATCCATAGATTTTACTTTTTCCTTCTATACCTTTTACATCTCAGAATTTTATGTTGTACTAGAAATCTAGAGGGAAAAAATGTGTCACTTTTCCTTCCTTCTGTGACACTGGGGATAACTCTCAGCCTCATAAATGTGGTACAGAAAGGCAGGTTTTTCAGTTTCCCCATATTGTTTTACTCAGTACCACCTGATAAAAAACTTATAGAAATTAGCTTTGCCACACACCACTGACCTGTGGAGTCATTTTTCAGCTTCATGAACAAGTCCAAAGGAGAGGAAATTATTTTTTATTAACCAGGTACTAAAAACTAAAGCCTTTTATAAGGGTTGCTTGCTTCTTTCCACTGAGACCAGTGGGCAAAGGAAAAGAAATCCAACTGCAATAACTTTGCCCATAGGCAGCTTTATTAAAATCTATAAGGTGAAATTTTTTAATACAATCAAATCATCATAAAATATGTTAGGTATTTATGGTAAATACAACTATTATTATACACCTTTCTCCTGTGACACCACCCCTGGGAGAAGGGGATTTTGAATGTTCCAAAAATGAACCTTTTTGTAAGGTGCACTTGGGCTCCTCTAGTTAAGGTCAAGTTGCATTTTCCATTATAAACCTGTTTCCAGGGTTTATTACTTTGTCATAAAAATCTGCTTGGGGCTGAAATACAGCCGATAGTCTTAGCCCAATGGCAAGGTTTTAAAAAAATGTATCAGAATTGGCTAAACACAGTTTAGTGCCAATTAAATGATACAATTAGGACTGAAATATATCTTAAAGAATCCAGTGGGCTAGCACAACTCAAACACTGACTCCATCAAAGACACATACAAGTCCTGTACCTTTTCACTGGTCTAATCTAAGGATCTATGAAGTCCATCAATGCTTCTAGTCAAAGAATCTAGCAAATGTATCAAGCACAAAAAAGACAAAACAAAGGCAAATAAATTCAACCCTAAGGCCGTACTGTACTTTCTGGGGTGTGAAGTAAATTTTTCTAAGAACAAAAGCTTGTTTAACTAATGTTAACACTGAAAATACCTTCTTTCCTTCATGAAAAATATGAAGACATCAGTTAAAATATGAGAAAATTATTGAATCAATTGAAAAATGACAGAGTTCTTTATAAAATAATGCTAATTGGTGACTTGCTTTGGGGGGCAGAGTTTTGAATTGTTTTTGCTTATTTTGAAATACAGTAAGTTGAAGAAGGAATAATACTTCGAAGCAGGTGTGGAAAAGTCATAAATTGAAGCCACAAGGGATGGCTTCTAAAATCAAGATTTAGAAATAAATTATGCCCCCTTGGAATACAAATTTACTTTGGAATACACCTATAATGTAGATTATGTATTGCAACGCAACCTTGGACAAATCACAACTTTAGCCATCTTCAGATCCTTTACCTGTGAGATGGTAGGGTTGGATTCGTGATTACCAGGAACCTTTCCAGTTCCAGTTCTTCATAGGTTGAAATATACAGATGCTATCTAGTTCTGGGGTCTGTTACTGTGCACAACATGTCAAAACTGTACCACACAACAGCACCCCTCTCTGGCCCTTTGGATGCATTTAATGCTATAACCAAACTGCTACTTAGGCAGGTAGAATTTGTGTCTTGGAATTCTCATGCATACATCACTACAACTGGCATTTTGTTATCAAGTAATAAATGGAAGATGTCACAGAGAATGTATTTCCACATGGCAGAATGTTTAAAGATCCCTTATATTTTAATTTTTTCATATATTACATGAATTATGAAAAGCAGATTGGATTTCTGAATGATGTCTGGCTTAGGTTACACGAAAAGAATTTGGCCTCCTCAAACATATCCATTAAAACAGGCAGAAGAAGAACTTAGATATCTTTTCAGGAAGTGCCACAGATATTTAATTGTGCCACAACAGCTGGTGGGAGTGGTGTACTCCTATAATCCCAGCACTCAGGAGACTGAGGCAGGAGGAATGCCACAAGTTTGAGGCCAGCCAAGGTATCACAGTGTGGGTTCAAGGCCAGACTACACAGTAAGACCCTGTCTCAAAAATCCAAAAATGAAACAAATTACAAAAACGGTGAAGAAATTAGGGAGTAACTCCTAAGTTTATCATACCTGATGAAGAGCTTTACTAAATAGTAACTTTATTAAACATGCCATTTTCAGATTCCGTGATATCTTTTTCTTTCTGTAGTAAATAACCATTTACTTGCTTTTCAGCAATTCTAAATTGAAAATAAACCTGGTATTTTAACCAATAAAATCTTATTAATTTAGTAGCAATGTGGCAACATCATTTCCCTTTCTTTGAAAAACAAGAATTATCTGAACACTAACCTACAATGACCACTCCCTTCTGCCTCATTTGCTGTCACCCATCTGCAAACTTCTATGTCTTCTATTTTCATTTATATCTGTTATCTCCTTCAGTAGCCTACTTTCATTCTCTCTATACCATCCTTGTTTTGCTTAAAGAAAGCAGACAGAGGTGAATTTTTCCAACATGATAGGAATAATCTTTCTCACTTAGAAGGCTGAATCTGGCAGGTAGTGTATGTATTTGGAAGAGAAGGCATTAAATCTTCAGTAAAAAAATAAGAAGTGAATAAAGAAATTCATTTTATAATTAAGATAATAACCTTTGGTCCAAGTAAACGCACCAGTCAGAATAGGCAAAAATAAATCAGGAGAGCTCATGAAAACACGCTAACTGAAGTACTTTTCTCAATTAAAATTTGCAAATGTTTTGCAGTCTTTCCTGTACTGACTGAATACAATTATCACCATTAATCAGACACCTGTAATTTTTCAGCTTGGTCTCTATAAAAGGGTGTGAAACTTAGGAACATTATCACTGAGGAGTGTCAGTCATGGATAAAATTTAGCATCGTAATGTCTATCCTTTAAAACAATCTACAGGGACAAGATGGAGTTCCAACCAAAAGGCAAGAGCACCTTGAAGGATAAATAAAATTGCAAAGAAGAAAAGGGGAGGGCCATTGACTGCTCTTTGTTTCTGAGATGTTGGGGATATTAACAACATAACTGTATACCCTGTGTCACACACAATGAAATGAACCTATCTTTAGCACCCTCTATTCCCTACAACAGAACCCTGCTGGTACATTCACAGTCTTACCATTTCCAGCTGTCTCCCTACCTAGAATGTAAATTCTGTATGAGCAGGGACTTAGTGTTTCTTATTAAGTCTACTCCCCATGCCAGTGCCTAGTACAGTGCCTGATACACATTGTCCCTAATCCCTCAGTAATCATTTTGGAAGTTAGGAAGTTAGGAGGGCAAGAAAGAAGAGCGGAAAGGAAGAAGAGAGGGAGAGAGGGAGAGAAGGAGAGAAGGAGGGAAGACGAAAAGAGGAGAAAAAAGGATGAGGAGGAGAGAGCCACTAGCAAGATACTCTACTGAACTAACAATTGCATAAGAAGATGGTCTTTTCACTACATCCTTAATGGAGTAAAAAGAAACATTTCAAAATATTATAGTTTACCATATGAGAAAACATAATCTAAGGTAGAATTAACTTCTACACCAATACATACATTTTGAAAAGAAGGCACCTTCCAAGTTTTTTTCACATAGAAAAATTGTATTAAATATTAATGGAATCAACATAAATTTTATAGCTCTAGAGTTCTGCAGGCAAAAGTAAAAGCTTCAGACTTTTCTCTGAAATAAGACAATGATCTTGGAAAGATGTATTGAAAGTTTTAAATGTTAACAATTTAAAAAATTCTAATGTGTTGACAATGTCAAGTTTCTAACAACACAGAATTTATGTTGATATATACATCAATTTATATTTATATATATCATCATAAGTAACTCTGAAGAAATCCAGTTTCTAGGGAGAATAAGCATACACAAGAATACCCTAGAAAAAGAATGCTTTTCTTCCCAAAACAGTATTGTTTTCTTTGGCAGCCGTTGCTTGCAAATAAATAAACGTGAAAGAAGCTGATACAATTCATTTCTTCTGCAATCCCACAATCAATATACACAAAATCACCACGACATGCCCACATACATATTATTTCCATACTGCTTTATATTCGTGCAGCATCTCCGCACTACCTCCTTTAATCCTTAAACACAGGGCTTATCAATCGTAGAACTGATAAGGCCCGTGTTAAAGCTAAATTACTTGCCATGTCAAACAGCTAGCATTGCAAACATGATTCAAAGCCTGACCTTACTTCAACCCTCATACTCCGGCCAGTTTATCATACTTGTTTCCATATACTACAACATATGAATAACACTCTTCCTTCACAATGTGAAATATTGTGCAATTATCCATTTAAATACACACTACGAAACTACTGTCATCGTCTTGACTAAAATTTCCTGTCAGGCATCATGTTAACCCGAATATTGTTTAATGTTCTAATTTTTTGTTATTTAAACCAGAAATTGTATTTTATTAAACTATGCTAACTGAAAAATTTAAAACTGAAATAATAAATACATAAATAACTATGTTGTTGATTAATTCATAAAGTTTCCTTTGATAAAAGAAACGATGCACTCACGGGCAAGAAATAGTTCCTTTAAAGTTCTACCTTGCAATCTCTTACAGCTTGTCAAGCAGGAAATCTGCGGAGCGTAGTTCCCAACGAATTTTATGGAGAGGAAATAATCTGACTGTCATCGCCCTCAGTCCCGTATTCACTCTAGAATTTAGGGAACTTCAGACACAAACGGACGCATGCACGCACGCACTGACGCACACACGCGTGCATGCGCAAAGGGTCGCACGCACAGGCGTGAACGCGCACACGTGCACGTTCAAACATGCGCGTGCACGTACACTTCACTAGGCCTACTCCGAGCCTCGAACTACTGAATCAGAATTTCCAAAATAGAGCCCCAGTCCGTGTACTTTTTAGAACTCCACGGGGGATTCTGATTAAAACTGAAGATCCAGGTTACTGCTATAAAGTATAACACTGTATTTATTTACTCTGACATTTTTTACAGTAATACAGCATTACACAAAAATGATACTGAACGGTATCTCCAAGGACTTGAGGCCTTTCCTCCTCTTAATATCTCACAATCACACGACTCCCAGTAAACACAGGAAACTTTCTCAGATTCCATTGTAATTCGTTAAAATCAACAAGACATCTACAGAATTTTAGTAGAATGATTAAGAAGTCCTCCACCTCCGAGTGTCCCTTCCACAAACAAGGTATGACTATAAAGGACAGCCTCTTCCTAAATATTTAAAGTCCCCTGTAGAAATGCTAAGTGAAGATTATTTAAAGACTTAAGTACACAGAAACCTAACACACTCACTTTTAATGGGGAGGTAGACTGTTGTTTATTTAGCTTTTGAAATCTATCCTAAATTTGGCTTTATGGAACCAAAAAAAAAAAAAAGTATAGCTTTAAATTAACAGACTGCTTTCTACTGTCCAAGGGATAATTTGAACTTCACTGAGACATGTCTATGAATGGAAATAAAAATAACTCACATTAAACTTGAAGTGCTTCCCTGCAAGCATTTCCCTTGTCACAAGGCCCATTGTTCCATGCATTGCTTTTAAGCAGCCTGTAGGAAATTTTCACTGAAACAATTTCCCATAACCAAGAAAAGGAAGACCGAAATGTTTTCACTTTAAAAACAAACAAAAACCTTTCTAAACTTTCAATACTTAGCACCCCTGTCAGAGCAGCAGGGATGGGAAAGGGGAAACTCCATGTACCCTAAAATTCTGTGGCTTTAAAATTTAGCTCACTCCCCTCTAGCAATCTAGCAAAGAATTTACCACAGATGAAGAGAAGAGTAATCTACTCACAGTTCTAAGGGCCTCCCCCTGCCTATCTCATCTCATTCAGTTTTAAAAAAAAAAAAAAAACTTAAACTTAGGAATACTTTAAATATTTAGAAAACTACTAAAAATAATATGAGCTGCATACTTGATTTAAAACAGGTTAATACTTTGCCATATTTGCTTCTGAATGCTTTTGTTCTCTTTCTCCTTTACCATCTGAGTCTAATGCACCTTGTGGAACCCTCCCTGATCTTACCACGTCAACTTACCTCATCTATAAAAAGCTTTATTTTCTAATTCTAATTTTGACCAAATTTATGTTTTATCTCTTGTCTAGGACAGTGCCTATGAATTTTAGTAGTTTAATCACTCTGCCCTTAGGCTCATTTCTTTAGTGCTTAGTGACTCTTAGGTTTTCTATTTCATCCTGAGACAATGTTTTCCTTCTTTAAAAAATCCAAGTTTTAAAAATTATGAATACGTAATTTTTCATATTTCTTTATGATTTTAATATCTCTAATAAATCTGTATATACTCATTTCCATTTCTAATTTTTTTTTGTACCAGGAATCGAACTCAGGGCCTCATGCTTGCGAGGCAAACACTCTAACCACTGAGCTAAATCCCCAGCCCTAATAATGTTTGTATGTACCTCCACAGATAATTTTTTTTAAAAAACTGGCAGAATTCTGGATATTTTATTAACATATTCAATTACTTTTCATCAATCACATCCAAAACTACAGTCAGCACCTATCCTCTTTCAGGCCTTCTGAGGCTTTTAGTGAGCTGTTAACTCCGAATGTCAAGCCTAGCAAATAAAATGAGCCAGCAGGCAGCATACACTCAGTTGTTTCTCTTGGCTTTCCGGCTTTTCTAAGCTGAACTGTAACCATATCTAGAAGTCCCTCTCAAATGAAAAGTGATATGCAACGGCCTCTAAAAAATAAAAAATCATAACCTTAAAAACTCTGTTGATAACCGGCAAAGTATTAAAGATATCAGCAAAAAAAGGATGTGGACGCCCAATGCACAGAGGACGACTCATAGTTTGGGAGGAATTATATTACTTAGAATGCAGGAGTCAGAGAAAGTGGCAGAATAGGATTGAAGTTAATAATATAAGTTCTAATAACAGCAAGAGTTTCCACTTACCAAATACCTACGCATACCAATAACTTACATTAGAACCACTGCACAGAATATAGTGGGAGGGTGGGAAGGGAGTTGAGTACGTATAAGTGAATATTCACAGGAAATCTGTGGGTCATCATAATAATCCCAGTTTGCCAAGGGAATCTATGGTCAAGGCAGGCTTGCTTAGGGGACACAACTTGTAAATTATGGTTCTAAAATGTGCATACAAATCTGTGTAACTCTAAAAACTGCTCTCTTTTCTCCATTTCTGGCTCACCTCATTCAAAGAGGTTTTAAGTGCATTACGAGGAAGAGAAAGTCACTGGATGTAGGGGGAAACATATAACTAAAGGTAAACATACAGGAAGGTAAAAGGCACAGGGAGGATTAGTGACTAATGACAACAGGCAACAAGTACTAAGGGCTTACTTCAGCCAGGCTGTGCTCTGAATTCATGTCATCCTGAAAACAACCCCATAAGGTAAAACTTCTGTTGCCCTCATTTGACCGAAGAAAATGAGGAACAAAAATTTTAGGTACTGAAACTTCCTCAAGGTCACCGATGCAGTAAAAGTGATGAATATTGGATTCATATCCAAGTGTCTTACTCCAAAGCCGGCCTTTTTAATAAGCGATAACGACGAAGTACAGAAAATTTTGGAAGGTCTCTAAAGTCATCAAATGTAGCAACTATTCCCAAGTGTGACTTCTGGGAAACAGTTTGCCTAGAGTGGTGATGGTGAGCCGTTTAAAGTTTTCAATGATAGCAACTGACCACTGTGGCACGCGTGCTGTAGGTTCACCACCGCTGGCCTAGAGTGTTAATGTGCTGTATAAATACAGGATTTCAGTTAATCGCTAAGGAGTATGCAAGGTCAAACCCAGGTAAACAGGTCCACTCTGTGGCAGGGTTTCTCAGAAACCCTAAAATGCAGTCTATCACTGTACGATTTTAGATTACTACGAGAAGGATATAGGAGACAAAGTTTTCTAATCTTTGATCGAGGAATAGTTATTTTTCACACAGCAGCTAGAGACACTTACAGTCCCCTAAGTGACTTTCCCATGGCCATGCAGCTGGTCAAAAGTAAACCCAGAGCCAGAACTAAAGTCTAAGTACGGATAGTGAAATGTATCGCATAGACAATGTACAGCAGTTTCTTTCGTGAAGAGGAGCAAGGCACGGCGTAAAGTATACTGAAATGACAAGGTATGTGCACCCTTTACAAAACTTTTGCTGAAATTCAGGAATGATTTGCAAAGAGGCCTGATCTAGCAGATGGGAGGAAGCAAAAATAAAATCAAACATTCAAGAATAGAAGTAAACCTTGAGCATTACTAGTTGCTGATAGTTGCTGTGAGAGACAACTTGCTGACCTCCAGGGATCCTAGCTATACTTCTGCATAACACCGAAGATGTCTAAGAACTGGCACTAAACACCTTACCACCCCTCCAGCTCTATCAGCTCATTCTAGGGAGTGGCCAGTTGCCAAAACCCATGTAAATAGCCATCTAATGGGGTCCAGTCATTATATGAGCATTACTTTAAATACAGCTATATTCTTTCCCAACAAAAGCCAAGAAAAGCATAATTCAACCTTTGAACAAAAATTTTCAGTTCTCACCCCTCGGTTCATCTTTCATTGGCTGCCTTCTGACCACTGTGTGTGTGTGTGTGTGTGTGTGTGTGTGGTCTTTCTCTAGGGGCAAGCACAACTGACATCTAAAAATATCTTATTTTTTTCAAAACAACTTCATTAATTGATGTGTATAGAGAACATGTTAGTCATATTCACAAAATGCCAAAATAAATGAAAAATCCCATATCCTCAGGAAGTCACACACTCTTCAAAGTATACAACCAGAGACACTAATTCACATTAACTCCCTCTTTTCCATGCTACACTGAAAACAAAATCAAAATAGTTGTTATCCCTTGTAATATCACATGATATTACTGGCTAGTCCCACAGTTGTGCTCTCATCTTCTGGTCCCTTATGATATAACCAGTGAGGTCGATTGCCTTTAAGGAACTATACTCATGCTTTTTTTCTCAGGCATATCCTTGGCACAGAAATCCCTATTCACCATCCTGTGGCAGATACCACTAGCTTGCCCCTAAAGGCTCTTCTCCTTTAGTACACTCATCCCTGCCTCCTTTAGAGTTAGGTGAATAAGAACATTCTCTCCAGCAGAATGTGAGCCGAAGTAACATGCACCATCCCAGATCCAGCTTCTGCAGAAAGAGACGAGCACTTCTCCAGAAATCGTCTCCCTGCAAGTGCCTGGGATGCAGACATGCTGGACAACACTATGCTAAAGATCCCAGAACTCTCATCACAGTAAGCTGCTGAATTACAGAGGAGAGGAGAGCTGTAGTGCTGACCTAAACTCCAATAAGCCAGGACTCTTACACAGATCAGAAATAAAATGTTATTGTGATAATCCACTGACTCTTTGTGCTCAGTGACCACACCTACCCTAGCTTAACAGAAAAATGGAACTGACAGTTTCAAATGGAGTGGGACTGTGACAAAGGCCCAAGACATTAACATTGGCTCAGTGGCCAGAACCTGACACAAGCTGGGAGGCTGGAAACTCACACGCCAAATGGGGGAAAAACATTCAGTACAGCTGAAGCCTACAATTACTCAGTAGGCAATCCAAGCACCACGTGAAACTGCAGTTCTGGAGTAAGAGGTTCCAAAAAGCGATGATGTTCCTGGGTATTGCTGGTTTCTTACTGCTTTTTTCAGAGTTTGACCGAAAAAAAGATGAGTTCAGACAAAATTTAACTAGCTGTAGGCAGAAACGTAAGGCAGTAGAGAAAGTCGAAAGAGTTGGCACATGTAGAACTGAAAAATCAGACCACACCTGATCGCTAAACAGTAAATAGAAACACAACTGTAAAAGGCTTTGAAGAGTAAAAATCTATTAAAATCCACAATTAAACAAAAAGATTCAGATCTGTAACAAAAATAATATTGAGGAAGGAATCACCACGTACTACAAGTGGCTACCACTAAAATGAGAAAGAAGGACGGACGATGGAAAGAGAAGGGGAAAGTCTGCTCTGTTAAGAACTATGTTTAGAAAAATGTGGGCTGTGTTTCCTGGCCACAGATGCAATGTATCAGATTGAGAGCAATAGATCAGAACCTGCTAAATTTCTGCAAAAACTGAACAGCTAAAGAAAGCAGGAGTCTAGCTACCACAGAAGACTCTCTGATCAGAATCCTCACAGGCACTTGAAGCTTGTCTGCAAAAACACCTCTTCCTTCATTCGTCTTCCATCCTCATGGGCTACAGAAAACAATATTGGGGCTCCAAACCTTCATGTATGGCGGAAAGGGTTCTAGAAGCTCTGTAGCCCCAAGATGGGTACTTTCTGCTCTGTAGATGTGTTCGTGGAGGATCACAGTGAAGGGAGAACTTCCCAGAGTGTCATGGGAATACTAAAAAATGCTCTTGGGATAATTTGAGGACAAAATAATGCTCAAAAACAATATAGTATCATTTAATTATCTTAGCCACATACAAAAATACAATAGGGTGTTTTTTAGACAGAATATTTATATTGTCTCTGAAAAGCAGCCCACGTGATTCAGTGAAATAGATCCTGGAGTACATGAATGAACATACATTCTATGTATAATTTAAAATATTACTATTGTAATTTAAAACTAAAATGTCAGGACCCCTTTAAAGTACAGGAACACTCTGGGTGACTGAAAGCTAAAAAAAGTAGGTTATATTGCTGCCATAACCTACTTTCATATCCAAAAAATGTTAAAGAGTCTTAAAATACTGGCACAACATAATTTATTGTTTTACTCATATACACATAGTCTCCAACAAAGGATAAATCCAAAAAAAACCTATTGGAATTAGTATTGAAAATATCAAGAACAATGAAGTTTTCTTCAATAGTTTATCACTATGCCAACTATTATGATTGTTTAATCATTTTTTTTTACCACTGACATAAAAGATTTTAAAAGTTCACACTACCCTAGTTATTTCTAAAACTCTAAAGATAAGCAATGCTTCTCTGCCGCTGGCTTGGCACGAGTACTATTTCAGTTGGAATTTCTCTCTGTTCAGCCTCCTCCTTCCTCATTTTCTATGAGTAGTCAAAATAGCAGAGTATCACTTTTGGAGTGACATGGCATTTCAGGAAAAGCCCACACGACAACTGTTTAAAATATTCTTTTCAGGCTTCTGACTGAGAAATAAAACATGGGCAATTTGGAGAAAGCTTTAATTGTACTCAGAGTCTATAATAGAATAAGAAAATAAGATATAGGAATTAAGTAAATGGGCAGGGTTATAAATCCAACATTTAATTGAGCACCTTCTGTACACAAGAACTCAGTGGGTACCAATACAAACACAAATAGAGCCAGACTAGTTATGAACTGAAAAGATGGGACAGCAGGTTTCTCTCTTGATCCAACCCAGGATGCAACAAAAAAAAGGCTGACAGAATTTTAAAAGGAAGCTGTTTAAAGCAAAGAGAAGGACAGGTACTCTTCTAAGCAGGAGGTACTTTTCTCTGGCCTTCTTTCATCCTCAGAAGCTCAGGCTCACCACTCCTTATCAATCAGCAGAAACAGACAGACCGCAGACTAACAATGTTCGCCAAAGGCCAGGCGCAAGAGGGCGTTGCGAAGACTAAGAAGATCGCTGAGCTGCTGCACTGGGGTGGGACGCTGGAAGGAGAAGACCCAGGAGGCTACTTCTGCCAAAGGAGAGTAAGCATTTGGTCATGCGGTCTATCCCAAGACACTAGGACTAAAATCCATGAGAGCCAAAAAAACTAAAGGCAGTGGAGAATATTCTTCACTCTAGGGTCTGTACAGGAGTAGAAACAGATGGCTTGAAGCTGAGGAGCCTGAACAGTCTCCTTTCCAGTTGTGTCTTAATTATGAAAGGTGACATTTATTATCATAACTATCTAGGCTGCACAGAAGGGACGGGGGAACCGCCTTATATAATGCAGTGTCCAATGTGATATTCTTGTGTTTAATTCCCCTCCTCCGGCGGATGGACAAACTCAAGGTGAAAGTGACCGGAGTCTCTACTTAGGATTTGATATCAAAATTTTTGTGGCTGCAAAAAAGTGTTAAGTCATGTACATAAGGCCAAGAGGTTTACCCCGGAACAGCATTGCAAAATGAAAATCTACAAGTGAGATTTTCAATGCAAATGTAATGAAAATAGGATCCCATGTAAAGGTGCAAACCTGAATTCAATGAAAAATAGAAACCAAGAAAGGTAGGAGTGAAGAATGACCCGAGGGAATGAAAACAGGGCAAAATAAGAAAACTGCATGTACAAGATGCAGGCACCTGTGGTGCATAGTATGGGGCTGCCACAAGCTTAGCGGGGCAGCAAGGAAACATGTAAAAGGGTCTGCACAAGCAAGGGGCGTGGCATCAGAGGCGGAAGCAATGACTGTGGATTTCAGATTGGGGGATTCAGAAGAGCTTCACGGATAAACTAAACCGGGCCATTCAGTAGGGTGGATTCCACCAGAGAGCGATGAAGGAGGCAAGATATACCAGAAACCGAAAACAAGACGATCAATGGAAATAGAAAACAGATAAGTATCATCATCTGATTGTTAAATGCCACAGTTTTGCTGGAAAAAAGGATTTCACATTAAATAATAAAAGTAGTTTGAAAATGTGGAGTGTGACTTTTTTTGACAAGCAATGAGGAAACTACTGAGGACTTGGAGGAAAAGAACTCAGTGAGAATAAATGTTGTCTGCACTGTAGCCTGCTCAGCAGGCCGTGCACTGGGGAATTTCTTTCCTCCAGCTTTCAGAGTGTCTATAATGCCCGCAGTGTTTGAAACCACCTCCCGTCCTTAAAAATAAAAAGATCAGAGGCTTCACTGGATTGGGTTTGTTTGTGCAACAAAGTGCTCACTATCAAGCTGTTTAGAGATTTTTTTTAACCAACTTATAAGAAAACTGTCAGCAAACAGCTCTAGAGGAACAATGTCCTAAATATAACCATAGCCCTTATTTTAGTTAGTTTGAAATGTGTTATATTTAGTTAGATGTTTTCAAGTAACACTCTCCTGTGAACAGAAGTAGGAAAAGGCCCAAAACTCAGACCAGAGAAAAATATTCCATACCAATAGTGATGTATCTTTTGAAAATACATGCAAACTTATTTTAGTAGACTAACATGCCCCAAACTGATACTGAAAACTGCCTACATTCACTAGCATTATAACACAAATTTATTCCATTTTTATGGTGCTATTATCCCAAGAAAAATGATGGGATTTGAGAAGCACACATAATGAGAAAAGAAAACATTAATTGAAAGTACTGAAAGTACACCTATCTGGTGTAATTGACAATCTCAAAATACTTTTGCATTTCAGAAGTGCTTTTTTTCTACATAAATTTTATTGAGTTAGCATTTCTTATGATAAATAAGAAATCATTATGATAAAATCTTATGATAAAAAATAAATCATTCAAGTATCAAATACACAAGAGTTCTTATTCAAGAGGTCAAAGGAATTGTAAACTGAATTCTAAATTTAATTTAATAATTTGGATGGATGTTAATAATTTGGTAAATCAAATATATGACAAATTATAGAATATGTATAGTAGCCTTAAACATTTTATACTACTTAAGAAATATGCAAAAGGCACAATGTATTATGATCTGTAAGTTTGTGTCATGGTCTGTAAATTTGTGTAATTTTGGATAAATTTTAATTAAAAAATAAAAAAATAAAAGAAACCAACAGAAACTCGCCCTGGGCCCATTACTTGCAACAAGGGATACCACACTGGTTATAAGAACAGTTTAATAAATATTTTTAAAGCATGCACAATATATCTGGCTTCATGCAAGATCAGTGTTAAAAATTATTTTTAGTCCTTGTCAATATAAGTGAAAATGGTAACAAGTGCTTATTTTTTACCTGAAATTGTAACACATATGTTTGATTCTACCACTTTGCCATTTTTTGGTAGCAAGGTGCTTATGACACATAGAATTAAAAATTCCAGAACTAAGGACTCTATAATTTAAAAAAAAAAAAAGCCTTCCATTTTCAATATTAACACTCTTGGCAATGCCAAGAACTTGAAGCTGAGCGTGATAGTGCATGCCTAAAACCTGCCTATAACCCACAGCATTCTGGGAGGATGAGGCGGGGGTACAAGTGTGAGCTCAAACTGAGCAACTTAGAGACTGAGCATGACCCTGTCTCAAAATAAAACACAAAAAAGAGATGGAGATGGAGGTCAGTGCCAAGGCCCTGGGTTCAAACTCCAGTACCCTCCTCCAAAAAGAACCCAAATTCAAGGTTTATGAGTAAATGGGCTAGAAAAGGATGGAAAGATAACCCAAATACAGATTCATATTTACAAAAGGTAAATACAAACAGAAAGAGCTCGCTTTTTATCCAACTCTGATGTTTGATTACCAAAAGGCTAACATCATTTATTATAAAAATGCATAATTTTATCCCCTTTTGAAGGACTAAATGGTAGGCACATGTTAGGAATTGGGGGCTGGCACAGAAAATAGGACAAAATAAACCCCCTTCTGCTGATGAAAGATCAAGCTTGCATTTAAACTTAACCTTTTTATCCCTTCTTTTTCTCCAATACTGAAATAAAGCAAGACAAAGACCTGAAACTGATGTTGCCTAATGACCTACGAATTATACAACCATCAGTAATCACAACTGAATGCTCTCTGAGCATTTATTAATCTCACTGCACCTCAGCTTCCTGACACTTAAACACAGAATGTTATTACATATTTCCAGAGGTTTCTAAGGAAATTCGAAAGTAATGTATGCAAAGATACAGAATACTAGACATTAAAAATACATTAGCTTCCTATTTCTCTTCAGAATCCTAATATATACTTCTTTTTAGAATATTGCATTTATTGCAGAAAAGAAAAAAGGAAAGAAAATAACCCATAACCTCCCACTTAATAAGAGACTAAAAATATTTTAGTAATTTCAGTATGTTTCAACCTAATCTAGTTGGTAAATATGTCTATGTCTTTTATGTATATATTTATTGTATATTTTACAAAATAATGTAAAACAAGCCCAATGTGTTTTAAAGAATACTTTTAAAACTTTAACAAAAATACTGTACTAACTTCATCTATCAATCTTCACTTTTATTGATTTCTTCCTTTGCCTTCAAGCTAAAAAGAACTTCTTTACTTTGATGTTAGTTAAATATCTATCTTATTTGCAAGTTCTTTCCTGCCTTCTTTTTTTACATTCAATACTTTGATCCATCTGGAATTTATTTTAGTATATAATGTGAAGTAAAGGACTAACTCTGTTTTTTTCCAAAGAGTTAGCCAGCTTTTCCAGAATCATTCCTGAAATAATCCTTCCTTTCTTCACTAATTTAAATACCGCTTCTATCATACACCTGAACAGAATGCCAAAATGTTTTAGACCATGTGCCAATCCAGCAGCCTAAAAGCACCTATGTGGAGTATTATGAGCCCATGTCCTGTTCCTGCAGGGAAGTATGACAACATCATTTAGCAATGACTGTCTGCCACGATGGCAAATGGGAAAAGATGGTACATGTGCCACAGAAGTCACAACCCTGTGCTGCTTAGCTTCTAGGTTTCCTACCTCAATTCCATTGTAGCTTATATATTTTAATATCTTGCAGCACAAGCACCCTTTTATTTCTCTTCCTCTTTACTGCTGTTTTTGGGGAGCCGGGGGGAATTCAACCTAGGGCCTTGAGCACACTGGACAAGCACTCTACCACTGAAATACATCCCCATGAGTATTTCTCTTCACCAAATTATTTATGGCTGTTCTCTAAGGCCTATTATTCCAGATGAATTTTATGTCCACTTTACAAGTTTCTTAAAGAATTTTGTTAAGATTACTTTGTAACACAGAATTTATTTTTAAAATGCTAAAAGAAACACAGTCTTTAACACAAGTTGCTCCATTTAGTCATACATTCTCTCAATTCAAAAAGAAACACATTTGTATGTAGGTATTCATATATTTATATACATATATCTACACACACACACACACACACACACACACACACACATATAGAGAGAGAGAGAGAGAGAGAGAGAGAGAGTCATCATTTGCCCAATACATTTTTGTTAAGTTTGTTCTTAATGCTATTCGGTGTGGTCATGGATGTAATTTGTCTTTTACATATTCTAAATTATTGATTAGTTGATTGATTGAAGTCTTGGGATTAAACCCAAGGAGTTCTGTGTTACATCCCCAGCCCTTTATTTTTTCCTTTTTTTTTTTTTTAAATTGAGACAGTCTGGCTAAATTGCCCAAATTAGTTCCTAACTTATGATCCTCTCATCTCAGCCTCCCAAATTTTGGGTATTACAGGCATGCACCACCACACCCAGCTCTAAATAATTACTTAAAAGCTATTATTTTTACTTCAGATCCTCTTAGCTTACTATTCCTTTATATCATTTCTAGTAATATTTCTGATTATACACTTGGAATTCATAGGTAGACAGTGATATCATGTCTGAAATAAATTGCTATCTGAAATCATGTTCACTTGTTTCCTCATTGTCTTCCTCCACTTAGCGGTTCTTATAGACACACCCCATGACAGTAGGGCCTTTCCTGTCCTGGATACAAACAATCTCCACTACCAAGAACAGTGGATACCTTGCCACTGGTCGATATCCAATAAAGACCTGGTGGCTGACTCTGTTGTCTGAAATGAAATCTTCCAAAAATAATGTCAATGTCCTCTTCATATTTCTAAAAGACCCATCTCAAGATTCTGTTTCTTGACAGTACGTTCACTAGATTCTCAAGAACATCAGGTTGGAGCTGGAAGTATTTTCTCATATGTGGTTAAGGACAGCAATGGTAGCTCCCTATTATATGTAAGCCATGCTTAACGGTTGAATTGGGAATAACTTGTTACTATCAATAAAGTGCTTTCTGTAACTGGCTTTTTTTTCTTTTACTTTGTCTTTCTTAACACAGAATGGACATGGATATTAGGGATTTCCTAGAAGTTTATTACCATGAAGAGTTTCTCCTTAGATCTACCAAAATTATAACTGTTTCAGTGAAAAAAAATTGGGTATTTAACTAGGTATTTTACTGTGTATTTTATCAAGGGATGGAGGTGAGATGAATGTAGAATACCTTAAAAATGCTAATATCAACTCTATTCAGAAAAATGTCACAAGTTTGTATTTAACCTCTGATACCCACTGGCATTAAAACCTTTCATGGACTACCCAAGGGTACATATACCTGAGGTGAAAAAAAAAAAAAATGAAACAAGCAACAACCAAAAAATGTAAAACATTAAAATAATTTCTAATGGTAAACGTAGTACAGTACTGCCAAATTCTGACATGAGACTTTTAAGCATGTATTTTCCTAAAACTTTTCTATTCCACTAAGTTTGTCACTCATTAATGTTTGATTTTGAAAATTATTTCCTTCATTTTTTTAATGAGTATTATCTAAATTTGAGTATTGAGTGCACAGCTTGTTTTCTCTCAAAAAAAAAAAACTATTAGGTCTAAATTTACCTATTAATTGTAATTTTGTCATATGTCACACATTATAATACTTTATAACATCATGCCACTATTTTCCTAATTGTGAGTAATTACAGTTTTGATTTCCCTTTGATCGCCAAAAATTAGAAAAGAGGCTTTATTTTTATGTCTGTAGTAATTTCCTTATTTAAAAAGGTTTGTTATTATACTGTATGCTTGGTGGTCTAATAATGTAAATTGTGCTCTTTGTAGTTTGAGGTATTTATTTAACCATATTAACTACATCCTGCAGAATTTTTCCCAAATCATTTATCCAAAACCTAGAATAATTATGTTTTTAACACAATTTTCTTTTTCAAAAGTTGTGCTTTATAAAGATGAAGAGATGACTTTTTAGAACTTCAGAGTGCTGGAAAGAGAGAAATTTGGAGACCTCTGGGACGCTGCAGTACTACTCTTTCCTTCCAGAGTATGATGCAACTTTGCAAATGACAAATTTGTTTAAAGAATTAAAAAAAAAAAAAAAAAACAAAGCAAACAAACAGGAAACTCTAAGGAAAGCCCACACACTGCTACTCTGAGTTCTTCCAAAAGAGTGACGGAAGCAGATACATGAAGAGACTGCAACCTCGCAAGAATGGTGCATCCTTTCAGTCTGTGAGGACAGTGCCTGGACTGTAGTCAGAGGAGACAAAGGAAACTCAGTAATCTCTGTATCCCTCCTTTTTGTTCAGCCAACACTCTTCTGGTTAGTCATGTGCTGTTGAAAATTTTTATGGAAACATAAACAAGTAATGCTTCGATCTCCTCCTTGCTAATCTGAAAACCCAAGCTACAACAATGCAATCTAATCAAAGCCATTCAATTTGATTCCATTTCCATTTATTTCATTTTTGATATAGAAAGTATTTCAGCTGTGTTTTCCCTGTGTATGTCTCTAAAATAAACCCACTTTTTCTTCACTTAATGCTTTTCTATTTCTATTCTATAAGCTGTTTTATTATTTTCTCTGTTAAAATATATTTTAAACCATTATTTGATTTTAGCCTTGCTGTGTCATTTTAAAAATTGAAAAAATAAAATAAAATAAAATGGGTCTTTTGGAAAACTGGATTTTTAAAAAATTTTATTTTAGTGGTACATTTTAGATAAATATAATGATAACATTCATCATAGTGGAAATGGGCTATTTTTAAACCTAATCTGAGAGCCTTTGCCTTTTAAAGGAGAAATCTGATACATTTGTGTTCCTTGGTAGAATTAAATATCTGACTTTATTTAGAGACTGGAGGCTACTGGTTTTAGAACAAGACTAAAATGAGTTAGTCCACCCAGGCTGCTGCAGGTGGAAAGAAGCATGAGGGATTTCATTGCAACCAGGTGGTTATGTTGGATAAGAGCCAGTGGCAAGATCTAACTCCCAGGGTGCTCCAGGAAGTCCAAACCAATCATCTGTCAGGAATTCTGCAGGTTCGATCTGGAACTGAGATTCCTTAGATCTGTTTAAAACTCACAGATGAAGTTTAGGAAACACAAATCTTACATGATTTACCCAAAAAATTTGCTGTGAGCCCCAGAAAAACAAACTCCACAATGAAAGAAGACAGCAATTCTTGGAGTAAAAAAAAAAGAAACACATATTGGGGAATACACTGAGTGCCCTTGAAATAGATTTCAAAACTGAGACAGAAATGGATTGTATATTTAAGGTCAATTTTTTTAAAAGTCTTTTGCCCATTTTATTAAAATTTATCCAAAATCACACAAACTTACAGACCATTACACAAGCTTACAGACAACAATACATTGTGTCACTTGCATGTAACAACAAGCAATGTAAACGACTGATTATGAAGCCATATTTTGTCTGTATGAGTCAACAAAACATAATTCATCCACTACCCAATTCCTTTCCTCACTTCAATTTCTGATGTAGGACAGGAAAGCATTTAAAGGCAGAAGAGTGCAAAGTGTCGAAGAATCTATGAAAAACCAGTATTAATTTCCCTAAGAAGATGTACACAAATTAAACGTTTCTCACTGAAAGGCAAAACAGTTCTTTCTTTGCACACATGAATTTTGGGCCCATTTTCAACACTGTGAAAATTTAGTTGTTTGCTCTAATGAGAGAAATACTCAAAACCAAAGAGCAACCACTGACATGAGCTACTGTACTCCCAGTACTAACCTGTGTTTATCTAAGAACCACTATAAACTGATAACAGAGGAAAATGTAGATCTTGGATTCCTTCTTTTAATTCATTTTCTATTACTCAAGGTTATTATTTCAATAGTATTAATAAAGCTAGAATTTAAATTATAAAGTTATAAATTATAATAATTGCACCCCATTTAAAAGCAGGTCCTTATGTATTGCAAAAATAATGTCTTCTTAAAGATAGAAATATATTTTTAAAAACAAGCTTTTGAAACAAGCTTTTAAAAACAAGTAGTATATTTGAACAAAACCAATGTGCCCATAAATCAAATTACCAATTACAGCTTTAGATAAAATCAAATTAAGAGAATGCTTTCCATACTTAGTTCTACTAAAAACAATACAGATGTCATTTAACAAAAACAAGCTCCCTCGTGGTATCTGCTTTATCACTTCAATTGTTCAGGCATATTGAAGGGGAGACATTTCGTTTTGCTTTAGTATGGGCTATGCTTCTACAAAATTCATATGTTTACTCCAAAATAAGAGAATTTATATATATATAATATATATGTATATAAACATATTTATATGTATATAAACACATATGCATAAATACATATCTACAGATAGGTGTGTATCTGTACCTTCTCTTGGATAAACAAAAAATTAAAATGGAGATTAAAATGTTAAGTGACATAAGTCAGAGTCTGAAAGACAAATATATATCACATATTCTACTTAATATATGGAACCTAAAAAAGATGACAGGAAAGTAGAAGGGAGACTGTATTAGTCACTTTCCCATTACTGGGACAAAAATGCCCAACACCTGTAATTTAAAGGAGGAGAGGTTATTTTGCCCCACAGATTCAATGGGTTCAATCCATGGTTGGCAGGTTCCAAGGTATAAAAATGATATGGTGTAAGAGGCCAGTAGACAAAAACTGTTCAGATTATGGTGGCCAGGAAGCAGAGAGAAAAGGGAGGAGCTACACTCTTCCAAGTCATGCCACCAGGGACCCACCCCTTTTAACCAGGCCCTGCCTCTGAATGTGAGACTGTCAGAGGACATTTTAGATATAAATCACAACATTCTGCCTTTGGCCCCCAAAAGATTCAGGTCTATTTCCATCACGTTATCAAAATGCATTCAGTTCCTCTCTAAAAACTGCCAAAGTCTTTTTTTTTTTTTTTTGGTACCGGGAATTGAACTCAGGGCCTCATGCTTGCAAGGCAAACACTCTAAGCACTGAGCTAAATCCCCAGCCCAAAACTGCCAGAGTCTTAACAGTCCCAGCACTGCTGAAAAGTAAGTTCAAAGTCTCCTGTGATATATAAGGCAAACTCTTAGCTGTGAGACCCTATGAAAATCAAAAAGAAAGTTAAACACTTCCAACCTACAATGGCATGGGGAAAACATTCCCATTCCAAAAAGGAAGACTACAGGAATGACACAAATAAGACCAAAGTAAGAAAAAGACCCAGTAGGGCAAACATTAAATGCTGTAACTATATGCCTAGCACCTGGGGAAGGTTGCAGTGAGATGTGAATTCCAAAGGGCTTGGGTGGTGCTACCCCAATGGCCTTTCTGCTTGCACCCCACATGGCATCTCTCTTGGGCTAGTGTCACTCACTGCCTGTGGTTTTCCTGAGCACATGATTGATAATACGGGCATCTTCAACTTCCTAGGGCCTCCACTGCACCTTTGGCTTCACTCTCACAACTTCATCTATTGTCCTTTCATGATGGGCTCCTGGCAGAGACTATGACCCTGTCACAGATTTAAATCTGACCTCCAAGTCCTTCTTCTGAAATCTGGGTGGGAGCTTCTGTGACCCCATAACTCTTGCATTCAGCATACCTGAAAAACCTGCACCATGTAAATGATGCCAAGGTTGGCTGCTGGCTTAAGTAGTACATAAGCATGGTTACAGAAGCCTATGAGTGCCTGAATGACCAAAACTGGGGACATACTTCCCCAGGCAGCCCTGAATAAGCAGGTGTCCCAGGGACACCTTCTCAAATGAAAGATTTACAATTTTTCACCCTTGACTCTGGGATATTTGGGGTCTGTTGATTTCTGAGATCCTCTCAAGGAATCTTTCTTCTTATCCTTAGACAAAGTACTGAGTTTTCTTTTAAATGGCCTTAAAATTAGCACTTTTCAGCAAAAATGCTCTTCTTTGCTCCAGCATTGTAGGTGCTTCCTTTATGGTGAAACAATATATGTTTTCTGTCTGCTTTTTGCTCCTACTTCTCACAGTAAATCTTGCTAAAACCAGCTAGCAATATTCATACTTCAGCCTTAACGTTGGGCTGCTTTGAAATTTCCTCTGCTATATTAATTAATCCAAGAGCTTTAATCTCAGTCTCTTGCAAAAACCTCAGGACATGTACAAAATTAAGACAAATTTTCTGCCAGGGTATAATACACATGGTCTCTAGTCCAACTGCCAGTGGAATCCCTGTTCCCAATTAAAACCTCCCAAACCTGACTTTTACTGTCCACATTCCTATTATCATTCTGGTTTTTTCAGCTCTGACCAGAATCTTTTGTCAATCTCTGTTTACAGCATTCTAAGTTTTCTCTAGTCAGCATTTCCAAAGATTTCCAAACTCTTGCCACAAACCAGTTTCAAAGGCTTCTGAACCACACAGTCTGATATAGTGGTGGCAATGACCCTATTTCTCTGGTATCAATATATTTCTTAGTCATTTTTTCATTGCTGCTACAAAATACCAGATGCCTGCCATGTAAAGGTAGGGAGGTTTATTTGGCTGACAGTTTCCAATGGGTTCAGTCCAACACTGGCTGGCTCCAAGGCAGAAACACATAGTGGAAGGACACAGCAAAGAGAAGCTGCTCATTCCAGGGCAGCCGGGAAGCAGAGAGACAGAAAGAGACAGAAGGAATTAGGATGAAATACACCCGTCCAAATCACTCTCTCAGTGACCTACCCTTCCAACCAGGCCCTACTCCAAAGGAGAGATTTTTATGGGTCATTTTAGATTTAAACCATAACAGATTCTATTATTAGACAAGAATAAGGAAATAAAAGGGATGGAAATGGATATAAAGACAGGTAATGAGGGGGTATGAGTAAAATATATACATTAAATCCTTCCCCAAAATGTGCAACTAGTGGGGAGGGTAGGGCAAGGGGTGATAGGGGGATGAAAATGATCAAAGTATGTTACATATATTTACAAACCTGCCAAAATGAAACCCATTAGTCTGTATGAACAATAAAAAAGGAGAGTATGTGACATGCCTCTAAAGTAACCTGCTAGAGACTAACCTGGCCATTGTACTGACTTTTAAATGGTTCCCACAGGAAGACATGTACCATTATCTACTCACCAGGAGTGAAAAACACTACTGACCAAAGAAGAAAAGGTGCTATGGACTTGATGGTACAAATCTTTGAGGAAGGAAAAGATTGCTAAAGACTGCTTTATTGCCTCTTATGCCAGATGGAACCTAAAATACATGAATGCTAGGCTGTTATTCTTCTTTGAACTGGTGGAATTTCATTTAAAAAACACTAACTTGGAGTCTAGACTCATACCTGAAAAATATACATTATTAAAAATTAGTGATGGTGAAAATATACATCAATTAGTGGATCAATCATAACTATGTTTATGGGCTATAGCAGTAGGGAAGGTGCATGTGGAAACAAACAGCAATAACCTAGTTATCCGATCATTTTAAAATAACAATTATTTTGACATCCAACATTAAAAAAGAACTTCGTTTTGCTGAGTAGTCATTTAAAGTATCATCTATTTTCAAGCCTCCAGGTTTCCTCGTTTTGTTCCACTTACTGAGGAATCTGAGACCTCCATTAGATTTTCTGGAATGAGAGCTAAGTATTTTTCAAGGTGTAAAACCGAACCACTTCCATATTCCCTTGTCCAAGTTTCTATTTTAAATCTGAGTAACAAAAGGAAAAATAACTTTTAAAAATCCTTATCTTCGTATGGGTTGCTGTAGACTTTTGAAATGCTTAAATGCAGTCACGCCCTTAACAAATCATTCTTACATTTTATTATATTTGGAGGACAAAACACAGGTGATAGGTCAGGATGTATATCTCCACAGTCTGCCCGATTTACAGAAGGAAGAGAGTCCACCTGAACTCTGGAGGCTGGTACTTTGATTTTAAAACACACTGAACACCTTTACCCAACTCACTCTGTTTGAGACTCACAATAAAATTATCATCTTTATTTTACTTCAGCTTCAACAAACCCAAGTGTTATTATGTACAGGATGAGTACATTTTTCATTCTTAAAGACAAAATAAGAAACCGTCTAAATTAAATTATGTAACTAATAAACTTTGTAAATACTACTGACTGGTAAAAAATACCTAAAATATTTTGTAGGTAAAACTAAACCTCATTTTCAAAAAATTCTCCAGAAAACCTAAGTGCCAATTACTACACACTATAGTTTATGTCCCTCAAAATTTATATACTAGCCTCCTAACCCATAATGTGATGGTATCAGGATAGGAAAAGAATGCTATCTACAAAGCACGAAGCCGGCTCTCACCAAAACTCAACCATGCCAGCACCCGGATCTCAGATTTCCAGCCTGTGGAACTGTGAGAAATAAGTTTCTGTTGTTTGTAAGCCATCCAGTGTACGGTATTTTATTATTACAGAAACCTGACCCGACTAAGACACCAGTGTTTTTTAAGGACAAGAGCATACGATTACTGATAAATGAAAAGTGATTTTAAAAGTGGGAGTTTTAGGTAAGAGATTAATAAAGTGTTGATCCATACTCTTTCTACTAGCTTTTTCTTAATTGAAGCAAAGGGAAGAGAGTATCACATTAGTCTGAGAGTTAATAGTTGAAAGCCAGCATTAATATGGTGCCAAAATTATTTCATGAATGCCAGCCTTCCAAAGCAATAGACATATAAAATAATTAATTCAGTAATTAAAATGAGGGCATGCATCAATTTAGGGTGCCAGCAACCCCAATTTACCAAAAATGATGAATCGAAGTATTCTATACATACATCATGAAATGAAAAATATTCATTCAAAGAAAACAAAATTATGGCATCAAAGCTAATTTAGCAATATTTTAACAAATATTTATGTCTTGAATACAGAACTATAAACGTACATATTTCAAATTTTATTTAAAAGAAAGCCTACTTCTACATCTAGACTGCATTTATTTTGATAAGTGTGTATAAGTGTGCACAGTGCCTATTTCTCTTCCTGCTGGTGTCCAATAGTGCAAGTAGTACCAGCGTCGTGCTCTAATCGTGGCCATTTCAGCAGCCACCCACATCTCCTGCTCCCTCCGGGTCCTTGATTCTTAGGCCACCTCCTCTTTAGCCTTATTACCAATCCTTCATTTCTCTTCGCACACAACAGCTATGGTCCAGGAAAGTCAGAGTTCTTGGCCCCTTCATTAAAACCACCCACCTAACTAAACAATAACACTGTCAATAAATAAAACATTCATTTTTCACTTGCTTATTTGCATTTTAAAAAGCTATCACAAAAATTGGCACAATACATCAAACTTGTAATTATTCTTTCCATACACAGGATTTCATTCCATCTTCAAACAAATGACATCAGGATTACCATTAGAAGACAGATATCAATGTCTTTCCTATAGATGAGGGAATGGTTAGCAAGTTTTTATGTGACATGACTAAGGCCATGTTGCTGGTTAGGGTCAACCAGGATTCAGGGCTGGTCTTGAGGGTCTCACTTCAGGTCTCTAAGGGGCAAGCCAGGCAGTGTGCGCACAGTTCCATGCCGAGTTTGGGCTGATTACAGGGCAAGCTGAACTGTAGCATTCCTGACCCTTCAGGGAGGGGCCAAGATGCAGAGCACCATCTGGACCACGGGTGCTGCTGCCCAGCCAGGGGGAAAGGGAAAGGACAGCTGAGTTAGTGTCTGTTTTATAACAAATAGATTGTAAAAGTTATATCATTTATTCTCCCAAACAACCTTGCAAAGTAGGTTTTATCATGCTACTTTTGCAGGAGAGGAAAATACACCTCTGACAACTGACCCGTTCAAGGCTATACAACTAATAAATAGTGTATAATAAAAACCAAGCAGTCTCTGTATGAACTTTATACCTATCTTCTTTTTCTGAAACACTTCTGATATATACATATAATGTGTGTGTATATATATATATATATATATGGTGTGTATATATATATATATATATATATATATAGTATATACACATTTACTTCTCTGCTGAAGTATACAATGTACCATATATGTGTTATATCTATACATATGGATAGCTACTTTTATGGATATCTGTATACAGCTATGGTTAAACCACAAATACACAACATAGTTTAATGAATAAACATTCGTTCAAAGTAAAAGAAATACACCTGATAGGTAATGTATTAGTTACTTTTCTAGAGCCAATGGTTTGCAAGAGAGCAAATTTAATACAGGACATTTACAAGTTACAACATTCACCAATAAGACAAACGCAGGAAGAGTGCCAGATGTCTATCTATGCACTGGAGACCCAAAAGATCCAGTCAAGGGCTGGGAGCCCATGGTAATGCCCCATGTACATCTTTGTCTGCACTAAATGGCTGAAGAAATCTTTACTGGAACCAGATACGATGCTCACAGCAGAGACGAAGACCAGAGTTCCCCTGAAGCAACAGCAGCCATCCTGGACAACAGCAAGATTCCAAGCTCTTTTTGGGATGAGAACAGCCAAGTTCCCTTCTGGAGAACCAGCTGCAGCAGAGCTTCTCCTGGGAAACAGCCAGCAACTATCTTCCACTCCCGTTCTCCTTTGTGTTGTGTCGGCAACAATCCTCAGGTGGATCCTCTATGCCCAGAACCCACCAACTCAGTCCAGTGGGGCGTTCTTGCTCAAATTGACCATATCAGTCCAACACAGGGCACTAGTCACATTTTAATTCCATTCTTTGATTTTAATAATTAATTTCTATATCAACTATGAATTTTTACAGTATCACTAAATTAACATTTTGTCCATTATTTTAAATGTACCCAGATTAAATATCTACTTATAGAGTACTTACTGTATTTCTAAAATATCAAATGTCAACCACAAAATAATTGAAAGAGTCACAAGTACAAGTCTACTATTTTTCTTTAAAAGTTAGGTGCCATAAATGCCAGAAAAAATACACTATTGATTTTTTTCCAAAACAAATGAATGAAACTTCAAGGTAAATTGAAAAATGTCAGTGACACAAAGAAGGGTTACCTCAACTGTTCAGGTTTTGTTGTGTTCATTTCAAAGCTCCTTCAGTTTCACCTGGACATCAAGGGAAGTAGCATTGCAAATGTGGCATTTACACCTCATTTCCTGCACTGGAGTATCTAATCTACTATGAAACACCATTAAAGTTTAAAACAGGCCTTCAATATTCAAACAAAAGAATGTTCATCAGGATTTCTGAGTTACCTGGACACAAAGCTCAATGGAATAGTTGCTATATTATTGTTAAAACACTCCAAATATGGGGCTGGGGCTTAGCTCAGTGGTTAGAGTGCTTGCCTCGCAAACATAAGGCCCTGAGTTCAATCCCCAGCACACACAAAAAAAAATAAATAAATAAATAAAAAACTCAGAACACACATATTTTCTATCATAATAACTCAGAAGGTAGGAATGGTTATCCCTCATTTTACACATGAGTAAACAGAGGCAGAGAGGTACACTTTAGGTATCATTTTTATATAAAACATACTGTGGTTCTTCATTAAATAATTCCTGAAACCATATGGACTTTACATAAATAATAAATGAACAAACATACACAGCTTTTTATACTAGCCTACAAAAAGTAACATGCGCATTAGTGCTCTGCTAGGAAGTACTACCATTTACAAGTAAGAACTACAGGTCATTTGTCTTGAACTCATTTCAACCAGTCCTGGATTAGACTATGACTGATATCAAAAGAACTCTGAATTCTGTTTTTGCTCAGTGCAAGGTAAATCAGTCTGCAACAAAGAAACAATATGTATTCTCTTGCCTGTAATATCATATCAGTAGAAAATGATTCAAAGCCCTTAAGTCATTTCAGGTATTTTATAGAAACAAAGCAAAAACCCATGTGATTCCATAATTATTTAAAAAGATATGAGAGACAAGAAAACAGCTAACTTTGAAAGAATGCAGCAACTAATAATTCACCAGTTCTTTTCCGCTATTGTGTCTGTGTAACACTATCCATGTAATTAGGTCCCATTGTTGTTTGTTTTTGGTTTTGTTACAGAATTCTTAATGCATTCTAATACTTGTATTATAATAGACATAATAGATAGCAAAACAGACTTATTATCTTACACGGGACTACTAGAATTATTGACAAACACATACACACACCAAATGATACGTCATCACAACCATTCATTTAGCTAACTCCTTTAATTAAAATTTTAGAAGAAAATTTTGAGTTACAAATTATCTATCTTTCCCTGAACATTAACTTTAAAAATTGACAATAAAGATGATAGATGCATGTTACAGAAATAAAACAAAACAAAACAAAATAAAGTTTCCTGTAACTGAACATCCATATTTAAGTTGTTTTTGAAGGGGACAAATGTACATCTACACAATGTTAAAATGAAATCCACACCTTGATTATTGCTGCAGAACAACTGGCAAGGTTTGTTTAACAAATTTCATGCCAAGCTTCTGAGGTATGCACCCTATCCCTTTCCACACATAATTCAATATAAACACTTTTCTTCTGACAGACATTTTGAAAGATCAAAGTACAGAAGAAAGGCAAAGAGTGACATGAAGCGCGAGTTCTGAACCATTGAGATGAATGGAGGGATTAGCCAGAAAATTCATGATGACACCTTGGACTTGCAGAAGTGGTTCTGTTTATGTGATTACAGTTTCAATGCTTAGGAGACCAAACCTCTAAACAGCCATTTTCCTCTATGCCCCTACAGGAAACTGCAATATTTCAACAAGTCCATACATCAGTACCAATCAGTGCAATTCACCTGACATCTCATTATAGGTTTTAAGCAACTGGATGTCATCTAGAAGAGGACAAATAGTTCATTATGCAAACCATTACGGACCAAATAGAACCCTTATGCAAAATGTGTCAACTAAAATCCAGTGTATTGCCAGCAAGGGTTACATAAAAGTCAAATAAAATAAACTGGCTATTGTAGAATATGCTCCTTAAGAAGCACAATGATCCCATTGCCTCACACTTATGATTTATAGGTTTATATTATGAAAAGCAGTGTTCAGCTTGCTAAACAAAAAAAATATGGTTTTATGCATATATACTTGAAATAGAGAATTACATTAGGAGTGAAGTTTTAACTACATAGACTTCTCTGATCTAGGAGTAGAAAAAAAAAAAAAGAATGTTTGGGTTCACTAGTTGGAGTTCAATATTTTCAGCAATTTCCAGCCACCTTCTAAATTAATGTTTTCAGCAGTGTCATATACCATCATGTTGATTTTAGAATATGGCAAAACATCAAAATCCTGGCCAATGTTACTCCTTTCACTGCTAGCTTGAAAGGATATGCAATTAATTATATCACAGATTTATGGGATTCTAACTAGAACCACACTGACCAGCTTGCTAGTGAGTGGAAGAAGGTAACACACTTGGGGCTGGAAGAACCTATAGAAATACATGTGCCATGTTTGTAAGAATAAATATATTTTCTTAATATCTTGTCCTTTGGTCTATTAAAATTCATAGTTTATTTTTCCCTTGCAGTATCATTATCTCTATTGACAAGTTAGGTCTGTAGTTAACAAAAAAGAAAGTGAAAATGCAGGTTTTAGAAACTTTTTTCTTAAAAAAACAAAACAAAACAACAACAACAAAAAAACCTTCTTGAATATGCTTTGAACCTACCAAAAAAAAAAAAATTGCTCTGGCAGGTGGTAGGAAAGTTGACCTTATAATTTCTTCTGAGCCTAGAATAATTTAATGACTCTCTACAAACATTTTTTTACCTTCAGAACAGCAATTACACTGCTGCGGGGATGGAGGCAGGGACAGGCGCATGGAGCAGTGCACTTCCCCACCATCCCTCTGAATCTTCTCCGTGGACCATGACACCTTTTTACGACTTGCTCTGGCCCATTCTGCAAAGATGCTTAGAATAATAATGCTAGCCCTCTTGAGTTATTTGGCTTCATGTACAGCCTCCTGTACTGCAAAGTTCATAGCATTTGGGGAAAATGTATTTTACATACAATTAGAAATTCCACAAAAGTCATCAGTCAGTCAATAAAGACCAGATATAGAGCTCAATATAAAATATTCTTAAGATTTCTATGTAAGGATGCTAACTTACAAATACCTAAAATAAAAGAAAAAAAGAGCAAAAAATAAAAAGGAAAGAGAAAAGGGAAATGAAGAAAAAAAGAGAGAGTAGATTTGTAATGTAACCCACCTACTTCACTTTCAGTGAACAGGGTAAGTATATTATTACGATATTTTAAATGCTGCTATAGAAAACAATGATATAACTGTTAATTACTTTTTGTTTGGGTTCACTGTAACAGAATTTTTAGAAGTGTAAAATACTGTTTACATAACCGTTCACACTGAGACACAGAGACTTCTTAAAGTTATTCATTAGGAATAACTCAGGATTTCATTACATCTTTAATCTGGAAAAATAGAGGAGACATAAAATGATCTGGTCAAGTTTTTTATTGTCAGAGATGTGGAAACTGTGGCAGTGCTTTTTGCTTTAAATACAGAAAAGACAGTGAAGTAGAACAAAGGGAGAAATTTTAAGAAAACTCTAAATGTCCCGTATATAAATAGTGTGAAAGAACTTAGCCAGGTGGTGGATTTTCAGGGGCTGAAAAATGAGTTTAGTAGATTTTTGAACTACTAGCAGATGGAACAAAAAGATAACTTGTAATAACTGTGTCTAAATAACTATATAAACTTTTTGTCAGCAATATATTTGGACACAAGGCTGTGGCCTACATAGCAAGTTCATCAGTTATCAGCCCTGTTTCTGTATTTCCTTCTTTGTCTTGATCACTCCTTATACAAGAAATTCTGTATTCAGTTTTGCTGACACAAGTGCATATCTGAAACCTGGACATGTTCCTTATTCTTCTCCAGCATAAGACAGGGACCTTCATGAAGCTCAGAAAGTAGAGAGTGAATCCTTATTATACTAAGTACAAAGGATATAAAACAGAAAAAGTATAAAATTAAATTGATGGGCTTTTTCAACAAAATTAACTTCAGGGTTTATTTTTGAGAAAATAAAGGAAAGTTTAACAAAAGAATTGTTATGTGTTACCAACAACACATGTATATAAAAGGCAACACTATAATCAACGGAACTAAACAAAGTCTGGAAACAGAGCTGTGTGTTTGATACGACACTGCACATCACGGGTTAGTCAGGGACACTCGGCTAACTATACAGAAAACAAACAGGCAACCAGAAACCTACCTCATGCTCTGCACACAAAATTCTTGGTTAGATTAAAAGGCAAAATGTAGTAAGTCCCTTTCATTTTAGAATAAAATACAGGAGGGTATCTTTATGATATCCTCTTTCATAGGAAAGAATTTTCAAAGAAGTTATAAAAGAGTATTAACTATTAAATAGTAAATTTGAATCTACCAAAACTTAAAACTTTTCTTAGGACACTAAGACAACATGAAAATAATTACAACCTGGGGAAAGATACTAGCAATATAAAATTGACACAGGATTAGTATCAGATTATTTCAACAACTTCTAAAGTCAACAAGAGATAGAAATAAACCCAAAGAAAAATAAAAGAGGTGTTTCTCATAAAAAGAAACACTAGCTGAAAAAACACATCCAAAGATACTCACACTCATGCTAATTAGGGAGGTCTGAATTAAGGTCCCATGAATCTTCTCCAGAGGACAAAAATTAAGAAATTTGAATACACAAGCGTTTAAAAAGACGAGGAACAGGAACACTCATACACTGTGGATGGGTTGTAAATTGAAAGTAACTTGCAAGTATTAAGTTGAATACGTACTCACTCTATGGCTCAGTAAGTCCAAGAAAATGTACACATGTACCAGGAAACACACACAAGCATGTTTAAAAAGTACTGACCTAACAGTGAAAGCTGAAACAATGTAAATACCTATCAAGAGAAAACTAGGTACACACACAAATATGATTCATTCAAGTAATGAAAACTAAAGTAGAATGAAAATGAGTAAATTCTAACTATACATGGTACCCTTTGAATGAATTTAGAAACATAATGGCCAATGAGACAAGCATGATGTAGAAGATGCATACTTCAATACACCATGTTTACACAGCTCCCAAACAAACAAAACAAATGATTTTGTATTGTTTTGTTTTTTACAAAGAATAAGAAATGCAAACCTAGAAAAGGTTGTGAAGGTGAATAGCAGTTATCATAGAACTGAATTGTTATGAAACACATCACTGCAGATATTAGAAGCAGATTCACAAACATTAGTTTTATTATTAATTACCTGCTATAGATACATATGTATATATAAAACCTTACATTAGAAGTTACAAACACAGTGTAATTTATAAGGCTATATTTTCTTTTTTTTTTTTTTTTTTGGTGCTGGGGATTGAACTCAGGCCCTTGTGCTTGCAAGGCAACCACTTAAACCACTGAGCTAAATCCCCAGCCCTATAAGGCTATATTTTCTATATTTAAGTAAAAGAAAACCATTGGCCTACTTTATTCTACTTGGTTTACAAGGCATTTTTATTAATTTTTATGTCACTCAAATTTCAATAAGATATATTATTTACAAATCTCATATCCTTCTCTTGAAATACAGCCAGAACTAATGACTCTAGGCCCGCATTCTTTCATGGTGCAGAAATCAGTGGAGCTTGGTAAAATCTCCTCCCTCTTACACAATGACTCCTATCCATCTTGATTCCTTGTACAATGTTATTACCTTGGTCCTGGTTAAGTATGAGTTTGCAACCCTTAGAACACACTGGGATTAATAATTACTCTCTTGAAATAGTGAAATTAAATATGATTTTATTTCTTCTCTTTGCTTATCCATGCCTTTAATTCTTTTGCTATAAATACATATTACTTGTGCAAAAGAAACAGTAACATTTGTTTTAATAGCTATTCCAATAGAAAATGAGGAACTATCATAGAGACGGAAAGAGAATGATAAAAGAAGATACATAGAAGAGTTCTAAACCCTACACATTAGGAATTGCACACTAATAAAACTATCAAGTTTATAAGATTTTTATAAATACGCCTAATCCAAAACACTTCTAAGAGTGTTTTTATATTAAGCAGAATGAAGTACACAATATATAGATGATGTTACTAAAAGCATCTAACCAAAAGCATTGTTTTACACGAAAGGGAGAGCGTTTACATTGAAATTTCAAGCTGAATGTAGAATATGATCTAGGTGAATAGCTATGGCCATTTCTTTTAGAAATAAAATAATAACTCTGCAAGCATAAACATGGAAAGGGCCTTTGTAGCAAGGGCCTAACAGCTCTGCCAAAAAATATCATCTATCAGCATCAGAAATTCTTCAATTTTCTCAAAGAAGAAAAGAGGAAAAAGTGGTAGTGGAATTAGTGTATCCCAGCCTTTGGCTCTCAGCTGTGCTCTGTTAGAAAGTGTTCGTGTACAAATTCATCAGCCAAGCAGGTTTTCTGCCAAGTGTAGCTGGCAGCCTTGAGCCCATGGAAGAGCAGGCGTAAGTCTTAACCAGTATTGTAGCGAGTTATTTGGTGGCAGAAGATTTCCATTGGTAAAAATTCTATCTTACATTCCATGCCAGTTACTATGATCCAGCAAACTCTATTAATGTCCTTGACTATGTCACCCCATTATTTTCTTCTCGGCTACAAGATTTAACATTTGCCTTGCTTGGTTCACCCTTGCTTTGCTTTGAATCCTTTCTACTTCCCTAATTCTCCTTTTCAGAATGGAGATGTTTACCCTGTACCATTGCATGCTGGAAGTATTTAACTTTCTTTTTGATTTTCACAGTCTCACAGGTAAAAATTTGCCTTGGGTCTCAGAAGAGACTATGGACTTGGAAGTTTCAGCAATGCTGGAACAGTTAAGACGTTGGAGTCTGTTAGAGATTGACTAAATGCATTTTGCATAAGATAGACATGAGCTAGTTAGGGCCAGGGTTGGAATGTTATAGTTTAGATCTAAAATGTTCCCCTAAAGTCTCATGTTTGAAAGGTGATTGGTTCATGGGGGCACCAAACACATCAGTGAACTCATCATAGCTAAATGTCCTTTGAGTAGGTGGGGACGGGTCAGAAGAGGTGGTCATCGGCAGCATGAGGAAGGGCATATTATTGGGCCTAGCTTGTCCCAGCTTTTTCTGCTTTCTAGCCACAATGAGATGAGCAACCTTCCTCTGCAATGCACTTTAACCATGCTGTTTTCCCTGAAGGCCAGCTGACCATCGACTCAATTCCCTGAAACACTGAAAATAAACCTCTCCTCCATTAATTTGTGAGTGTTGGGTGTTTTGTCTCAGCAATGGGAAAGATGACTTCTACACTTGGGAATCCACTAGATGGCCATGCTCTTGACTCATGGACCACACTATGAGTAGCAAGTTTATATACAATTCACCATTTTTGAATAGCTATCTCTTTTTTTTTTTACTTCCAAAACACAGCCCATCCTGGTTCTCTTCATTTTGATCGACCTTTCTCTGTCTCTACTGATTTTCCTCATTTTCTTTGGCCTATATTTTTTAATTTCCCAATACTAATAAAAGTATTATTTTAAGCTTTTTACTATGTGCCAGTCACCGTGCTGCAGATTTTATGTTATTTTAATCAATATTTACAGAAACTCATGAGAAATTAAGGTACATCACCAACAAGACAAAGCAAATTTGGAGCAGAAATTCAGCCCCAAGGAATTTAACTAGAAATGTTGAGGTCATCACTTTGCTATCATGCCTCACGCCAGTGTTCAAGAAACCATGAGAAAGTCAGTAATAGCAGAAGGTATGGAAGAGATGGGGGAAAAGCTTCCCCAAAAAAGGCTTGTGAACCATTGCAGGAAATCTGATAAACAATGCAGAAGAGTGAATGGATTGCTACTCACAATAACCTAATACAACCCAACCATTCAGAATAAAATTACTGAACCTGAAGATGTTGAGGAAAAGCTGGACTTGGGCACAAGAAAGATTCACAATAGGGTGTTAAAACCAGGAAATCAAATTCTGCAGCACTTCAGATCCTTAAAATGTAAGTCATTGAAAAAACTGATACAATATGATTCACTGTGCATAAAAGGGACACGATTCTGGGACTTGAGATTAAGCCCATAGAGGAAGAGAAGACACCTGGTAATGTCACCTTTTGTCTATATTTATGTCTTTCTCAATGTTCAGTCTATTGATCTTCCCTAATTAATACTTATAACACTGCCCTTCTGAGGGAGCAAATTAAAAGCAGAAACATCTCCACTTAGTAAATAGGAAGCAGATGCAGTGACATGGTAGTACTTAGTCAATCAGTAACAGAACATCCAAATCAAGTATAACGTAGATCCATTGATTTGTCTGCACAGCACAGGCCCAAATACAAACTTTAAGAGGGGGTTTTGCTTTTTAAAGGAAATTGACAACTAAAAGTCTTAGGGTTCTTTTTCTTTCTTTCTTTTTTTTTTTTGCTTATTTAGATCAAATTCTACAAAATTGGCAAAAAAATGTGTACTTATTTTTCTAGAACTGATAAATCTCTTCTAGGATACAAAATCGCACAGATAGAAGTCTTGCCCATTAACCCTCTTATTCAGCCTTAGAAGTATCTGAGATCAGAGACAAGGAAATTGCAAAAGATGTATATATACCTCATTTAACATTAAGGAAAAGTAATGAAGGAAATTATAAGAAAATCTACTGTGGCTAAAATAAAAGATTTGGATTAAAGGCTCCTAGAAAAACCACCTTATTAAGTCCTACTCTTCCTTAAAAGAGAGAAATAGAATTAGTTACAATTAATGGTTGTAATTACTTTCATAATGTGCTTTTCTCATCATAAACATTCTTTAATCAATCCAAAATGCAAAACTGCTTATTAGTGAGTTTACTACTTTTATAAGCTTCATCAACACACGTCTAAAACTGGCACCTCTAGGTACATGAATCAATCTGGTATACATTTCTTTTCCCCCCATAAATTCAACACTTTTTGTAACTGTCAGGCATAAAGTTTTATTAGAAGAAGATTATAAACTAAACATACACAACAGAGCAGATTTTCTAACCTTTAAAAAATAAGCCAGATCTTTTACTATTCAGGATTTCTCTACCTTCAAAATATGATATTCATAAATAATTCCTGCTAAGACACAAATACAGCATGAAAGTCAGTATAAGATATTTTAAATCACCAGCATGATAAATTGCTGCGTAATGTGAATAAAGATTATTAAGACAAAAATTACACCATTTCTAGGTCAACTTTTGCTCATTTTTTGAAATCACTGCTTGTACCCTTCACATTTGCACTCATAATAATGCTAAGCTATTTATATCTGTATAACTTATACCTACTTACTGCTTTCTCATGTCTTTATGGATCATAAATTCCCAAATTTTCCAGTGCTTAAAATCTGTATCATGCTTTTGATAACTGGGTCATCCAAGTTACTAAGAAACTTGCTTTTCTAAGTCACCGAGATTGGTACTTCTACTAAAAACCAAGGTTCTTCTACCTACATAATATAAAGATGTATCACGTTTCTCTAATACACATACATACAGAAATTAGGTTTGCAACACATAGCATAACAGATTTCTATTCTGTGACAACAGAATCCTTCAATTTCTGCAATTGTGTAGTGAAATTTAGAAATGAGGACTGGAATATGATAAATGCTGAGAGTCCACATGGTCAAGTATGAAATGTTAGATCATTTGCAGCCTAACAGCTCATTCTGTTCTCCAAGAAACAATTCATAATCAGTGAGGAGAGCTACGACTCTCAAGAGAATTGCAGAATTTGCCGGTGCTGCGCTCACTCCCCCCAAGACAGCTCCTCAGGAACACCAAAAGCACTAAGTTAGAGGAGACAGTGGCTCATGCTGAGTCAGCACTTGTCCTTGAACCAAGAAATTCCAGAAGGGCGGGAGCTGGCAAGGAGAGAAGGGAAGAAATAAGGAGGACTTGGAGGAAAACAGCATATCATGTGCTGACACTGGGTCTCCAGAGTGTATCAGTAATAAACTGGTTTTCTGCCAAAATGTTTCTTTCTCTCTCCCTACTTAAAGGAAATAGTACATTAAAATGTTTTGTGGACTATGGACAATTTGGAAAATAACACATTTGCAATAGCATTACTGTATGAATTAAAGTTAAGGTCTTTCCTTAAACAGAAGTAGTACTAACCATGTATTCAACAGAAATCTGACCTTCAGTAAAATCTTATACCTGCTGAGCCACTTAGTGTTTCTAAAATTAGAGAAGTAAATGTTTCTTAAGGTTTTCTTGGTATAATATAAACTAAATGAAGTTATTTATGAAATATACAGAATGAGAATGTTTAAATTAAAATGTAATTGAAAAGTTTTAAATTCTTCCTGCATTGAGGGTAGAGAATACTACACAAACAAGCAAGAAAGAGAGAGAAAGCTCTGGTCAGAGTGATGTCAGCAGAGAGACATGAGTGAGTGGGTAAAGAAATGGTCACCATCTCCTTTCATTACCATGTATTGCTTGAGAAACCCAGTTTCTCTCCTTGCTAGGCTGGACCACAGAGAGAAATAAATACCCCCAGCTTTGAGGAACTTTGGTGAATTCTGTAAAATAACTGTTGTAGTTAGAAGGAACAGAGACAAAGAACCAGGTGGAGGTAGTGGCAGGGAACAAACTTTGCTAACTAAAATACTTGCTTATAATTCTCAAAAGAAGAGAAATATCATTCTATCTTAGGAAACAGATTATTTGGGAATGAGCCTAATGAACTAAAAATTTGCCTGTAACCATGGCATGTTACAGATCTTATACAGATAAGGATAATACTTCTGCCACATTTCCAGTATGAGTCAACCCACTGATCAAGAATTATGGATGAAGAAATGCTCTGCTGCAGGAGTAAACAAGTATAAAGAAATTACTTCAGCCCTCGAAAAGTGAATACTATTGCTATAACAAGATAAATAAAAGTTGTTAGCAGCATAATATGCAATAATTTTGAAATTAATAGTACTATAAGTGTTACAGGAACCAAAGAAAGATATTATTCTTTGAAGGAAGAACATAGAAATTTTCAAATAAGAGATAACTTTAGTAGCCTTCAGAAGATGTAAAGAAGTTATTAGATTAATATAAATGTAAATAGAAAGGCATTAGATAGAGCAGCATGGAAGGGAAAATGATGATTCTTTTAAATTTTTCTTTTCCCTATACCAAATGGGAATTCTCTGGAAACTTTTGGCTAAGGAGATGTTTTAGGAAGTGCAGGGGAGAAAACTGATAAGAATAACAAGCCATGAGGCTGATATGTGTTTCCAGAGCACGGAAAATAAAATGAGGAGAAGATGCTAAAAAAAAAATATTACCAATGAAGATGGCTGCTAAATAACTGACGGAATGACTGTGCCAAGAAAGAAATTTAAAATGTCACCATGCAAAGGAGGAAAATGGGGAAGTAAAGTACACTAGGTGAGCAGGAATATGAGTTGTAGGTTTTGCTTTTTCTTTTGTCTGTTATAACTGAAGTGTAGGAATATATGTAAGGGGAGGGAGTTAGGGCTAGAGAATACAGTAGTCTCTTAAATGGAATTACAGTTGAGTCCAAGGCAGGATAACAACGTTCTTAAAACCATCTAGGAAAATAAAAGAGTAAAGAACCAAGAAGGAACCAAGAAGCAATGAGTTGAAGGAGACTCTGGATTAAGAAAAATGACAAAGTAATGTTATGGCTCATGACTCAAAGGCAGGAGGAGGAGAGGCTGTCAACAGGAGCCTCAGTAGGAAAGGAAGGTGAGATTAAGAAAACACTCTGGGTTTTGGGTAAGAAATTAACAAAGTAACCTTGGTGATTACGGCTACAGAGAGGTATGAGGATTGTGCTATGTGGAGGTTCCTTGTACAGTGAATGAGAGTTGAGAAAATGCAAGTGAATGGAAGAAAAGAAGTAAACTGATAGTCTGAGATAAAAACAAATACCCTTCCTTCCTTCTCCCTCACCACCCCAAAGTAAGGAAGAAGTACATCAGTCATTAACAGTACAGGTTTGAACCCTGTAGTTTCAAATATCAGTCCTGAAATTCTTTTTGTTACCCTCGGGAAAACCACTCAATCTGGGCTTTCCTGAATATTACATGACAGTAATTTACCTATATATTATTCCACTTAACGTCACAATATTCTTACAATGTGGTTGCTATATCTCAATTTTCAGGTTCAGGAGGATAAGTGACAGTACAGGTATCTAAAGTTACAGGTGCTAAATGTAAAGCTGGGAACCAAACCTAGTCAATTGTAAAGCCTATGTTTTTAACTATTGAATGACATACAGAGATAACAATGAATAGTATAGTATACTACGACCAAGCCCTATGCTGGCTTTCTGAGCACACGCAGCACACTTCCTGAGTGCCTTCTAGGTCTGTGCATCTCCACCTCATTTAACACGCAATCAGCCCCCAGCTCTCGAAGTCAAAGTCAAATGCCTCCAGCAGCCAGCTGCACACATGAACACAGGGGCCTGCAGAGCCACTCAGCTTTGAGATGTGGTCCAAAGAAGAGTCACCACTCAGTGCCAGCCAAAGATATTCATGCCTAAAAGCAGCCCTATGTTTACAGATTTTCAATTTTTCAGAAGTGGATGAATATGAGGATTTTTATGCTGATGATGAATTCAAAGTGTTGTAAAATGACCTTGTATGTAGGCCGGCTAACAAAATATACAAATGCTTTCAGCTGGTTCCTCACTTCTGGGTGCCTGGACAAAGGTTCCCTCTAAGATAGCAACGTGCACCACATCTCTTGCATCTTGTGGCGATGGAAAATGACTGCCTGAAAGGATAAATCCTACATACTCTGAGAAGCTTCTTATAGCCCCAATGATGCATTTTGCTCCACATGCAGCTTAACAAACAGCCTCAAGTGACTAGTTCATGCTATTGGCAATATCACCAACACCAGTACAGTGTTTCATCCGCACCAGATACTGTCCTAAATACTTTCCATAGCACAGCTTTCCATCTTCTCTAAAACTGTAAGAAATAGTTGCTTATATTATTCCATCATACAGAAAAGCAAACTGAGGCAAGAGAAATTAAACACTTGCTCACTGTCACAGAGCTTGCACACTTCAGAGCTAGGATGTGAACCCAGGTAGGCCACATCTGGGTGTGAGCTCTTCACTCCTGTGGACACCATGCCAAACGATGAGGACAGCAGAGACAGGTGACACTGTGGAAGCTGGCTGTCTTCTGGTCCCTCAGAGGTGCCACAGTGGAAATACATGGCATTTTTATTTTTAGCATTACATATCATATTAACTACCTCAGCAGGAAACACTCATGTGCTAGGTATAAAATATCCAAAATGTTGTTTTCCATATTGCTTCTGCTTATATCAAGACCAATAATAAATAATTAAAAGTGTGTTAATAGTATTCACAAAGATGTAAGTCCATGTCATTTTAATGTGTTACTGAAATACTTCAGGCATTTCTGAAGGTAAATATGCATTTGACACAGAAACACTCCTACGAAGATGTGTAGATTTCCTTGGTGTTTTACAGTGTTAGCTTGCATAAAACAAGAAACAAAATATATTAATCTTTCCACAAGTATCAAAACATCTAACTTTGAGATAACCACTAACTACTGTCTTAATGTAGCCACATTTCATAAGCTGAAATCTACGTACAGCTTTGAACAAATGGAGCTTTTTCTTTTACTCCCTTCATCAGTGGACTCAACATCTTCCTTCTGTTCCTGATATGAAGGTGAAGCTCAGTTGCAAGGACATTTTTGTCTAGATTACAATTGCCTCCTGACTTCTGCCACATGCACTGGAGCCCTCTCCTGTCCCGCTCCATAAAGCAATCAGAATGTTCCTTTCAAAAGCTGAATCAGATCACCTCACTGTTTTTCTTTTGCCCTCTAAAGTTACCGCTGCACCTAGAAACAAATCTAAGCTCCTCACGAAGACCTCTGGATGCTGGTTCCTGACGCTCCAGCAACACCTGGGCCAAGTTCCTCCTTCTCCATAAGGTGCCCCCCACACCCATTCGGTTTTCACCACAAGGCCATTTCTTTCTTAACTCGGGGCTTCTCAACTCTGCTCCCACCTAGAGAACTCTGCCTAACCCTTTATGTAATACAGCTACCAGGTCACCTCCTGCAAAACTCTTCCCTGACTCCCCAGCCCAAAGCCAGCCAAGCATTATACTTCCTATTCTTTTTCTTCAGAGAATAATTACATATTACTTTTTGTTTATAATTGTTTTGTTTGTTTCCTACACTGGCTGTACGTTCACAAGGGCAGAAACTGTCTGTGCACTCCCTGTTGTATGGGTGGCATTTAACAATGCCTGTCACACAGCATGCAATCAAAGTTTATTGAGAGAAAGGAAGATAGAAAGAGGAACAAAGAACAGAGAAAAGAGAAAAGGAGCAAGGAAAGTTCAACTGCTAGGGACACCCATATATAGACAGCTTTTTCCAAATCATTGGACACTGAGGTCTGTTCAGGCATTTCTTGGTATTTTTTATTGTTTCTTTTGTTTTTTACTTACATCTACTGGACTGTACATATAGAAAGAAATTCAGAACCAAAGCAAAACTAAAGCACAGACAAGGTATAAAATGGTTTTGAATTCTTACAATGAAATCAAGTTCTATAAATCTATGATCCTAGAATGGAATAATTTTATAGACAATTTTTAAATTAGTGACCTTAAGGAAAATGTCATCAATTTTGGGGATGAGACAAGGTAAGTTATTTCTTAAAATAACACTCAGGTATATAACTAATACAAATTAGTCCGGTTTTGACCATTATTTGTTATATTTTACTATACCTAAAACTCATAATAAATAGTTAAATGAAAGGAGGCATAAGCAAAAAACAAACAAGGATGCTTATGTCTTACAATTTAAAAAAAAGCTCACAGATTTTTAACTCCCACATTCCCAGTTATCCACACGCTGAGGAGAACTCTGGTGCTGCATTTGTCTTTTGACATAGCCTGATTCTTCCAATATAATCTTACAAATGTACCGCAATCTCCTGAACTCCTCCCTTCCCCCTTGGGCAAATACTAGTTTTATTCTTTAACTGATTATTGTCCTTACAGACACCTAAGTACCAAGCATGGTAAAGGGAAAAAAGTGTGACTGTCCCACATGGAACGAGTCCTACTTTCCCCTGGAGGGTGGTCAAAAGATGTTTCCAGGACATTAATAGGCAGAGGTGGAAGAGAGTGGCCGACCAGGAGGGGAAGAAGACTCATTTTCATGTGTCTCTAAAGGAAGGTGTTAAGCTGCTGAGGTCCTCAGAATGAGCCCCTGAACGAGGAGGGTGCATCTGATGCAAGCTGGCATTTCTGATGCTTGTGAGTTACTGCTGTTGCTCAGGAAAGTAAGGACTTCTATCAGAGGAATCTTCCAAATAAAAACAAATGTGCTGCCCTCTAGAGGCTATGAGGAATATCGACTGAACCCGAAAATACCAAAAAGAAAAAACGAAAAAGAGGAAGTTATGTTGATCTTCACTGTTTTTCCAAGTTAACAGATTACATTTTGTGTCAGACTTTAAATTTGAAAAGAAAATAAATATCTGGGGAGGAAATCTTGTATAAAAACACAATTCTGGATCTTTACTATTTTTATGTGCATTTTACACTTTATTGAGTTATATATTATAAAGTTAGTCACTTTAAAGGTAAGATTCAATAGTTTACAAAAACGCATTTAAACCAGATTGCACTGTAATATCACCATTACCCAGTTTTAAAACATTGCAATCAAGCCCGCCCAGTGAGATCCCTCCTGCCAATTTACAGCTAAAACCCATTCCAGCCCCAGGCCAGGAACCACAAATTCATTCTGTACCTCTATAGATATGCCTCTTATTTCATTTTTAAAATACAGAATCTGGACATAAACACTCCCTAACACAACCCCCAAGACCATTTCTCCTGTTTTGTAGTGCTTCTCCTTCAAAATGCCCTGCCCTGATCAGGGTCATAAATTAGGAGTTACCACACCAGACTTCAGGAGAAAGTACTGGTAAATGCCTAGTTCTCAGCATTTCACACTTGCATATTTAACCTTTTGCAGCTCTGAGGTTGGTGTTAAATCTGTCTCTAACCTCTCTGAGAAAATCAGCATGATTCTACTGTTAGCAAACAGGTCAACAGTCCATTTCAAAATCAAGTTTCACATCTTAAGGCTTATAAAGAATTCATGGTTCTAATATTTGTCTTTACTGATTTCAAGTAACTCATTTCATCTGTATATTCAAAATATCCTGAAAGTATTTCCTTCTCTCCCAATAAGATTTTTCTTTTAAAAAAAAAACCAACTTCATTTTAATTCTATCAAGAACATTTTTAATCCTGGAGGTATGACACAGACCCTCTGATGAAAACAAAGATATCCTCAAAACTCAGATTCTTGGGAACTTAAAACCAGAGCCTCTAAACTGTCCTTTGCAGTGGAAATCCAGCTCTGAATATTGGCAGGTTCTTAATTTCTTGGCACCTTGGTTTCTTCGTGGAGAAGGGAGATACTAATTATCTTTAATTTGGGTGTAATATTGCTAATAAGAGTACTTGAAACACACAGTGACTGTCTGTAATCTCTATTATCTGAAAATTATCACCATTTCTATCTGAGAATAAAGAATGCATTTGTGATTGGCAGCAGGAAAAACAGGTGACAATAAGAAGACTGAAGTTTTTTGATGATAAATTTACAGTCACTTATATCTAGTGCTTTGTGAATCTTCAAGGCCATTTGTGACCCAGTTCTTTTCCAAGCCTAAAGATCGAATTCAAACACTGGTCTCCAAGAAGACAACAAATCCCACCAGAGCTTTTGTGCCACAAACATGATGACCTTGTAGCGCTTTCTATAATGCCTGCTTGGGTCCTTCCCGAAAGCATTTCCCTCACTACACTCAAATGGGAAACGCCTACCTCGACGGAGGTCAGATTACAGGATCACAGCAAGGCAGAAGCGGAATAAAATTGAGTCTGGATAAGTAAAAGAAAACAATTCAAACAACAAGAAAGCAAAGATAATACTATGGGTATTAATAATTCGATTTTTGATTTCTCATTTTCCTAAGCAATTTATGCTTTAATGGCATTATTAATCTAGGAACCGAGTGTATCTGTAGGAATCAATATCAGTGGAGAGTCAAACCACTGTAATTAATATAACTAGGCCTGCTGACTCACCTCCACTAAACACAGTCTCCAACAGTCCAAATCTGCACAGAAATGCGATTAATGCTTCTCTCCTCATTCGAGCACCATGGAGTAGTTTTATAAACACCAAAGTGTGTTAATTTAAACAAAATATAAGAAACCAATTTTTTCTAGGTGGTAAAGCTCAGTCTGCATATTTTCATTATTGCATAATGGTTACCTTTAGCCCATAAACTATAAGGTCATAATAAGGTCACAACAAAGTGGCAAATGTAATAAAAGAGAAGAAAGTAACTAGAGACCATATTTAAGACGATTTTTCCTAAGTTATGAAATTAATGTTCTTGTAGTGTAATGCAATGGGTAGGGCTGATTTAAAATAGGTTTTCTATTAAAATTATTCATCTACACCTTGTACGACTTTTTAAAAAAATTCTCTTTTTAATGTTTTTTTAAATTTCCTTTAAAATACACAACCCAGATTTAGCTTTGTCTCACATGAGGTTTAATTTAAAGGCAAAAGCCACCCTTGGCTTCGAATATGCCTATACTAACATTCAAAATAAAAGTATGCAAAGAAGGCACTATTCAGGTCATGAAGATAACACGAACATAAACAGAGAAGAATAAAAAGTAGAAATCCAGGCTCTTTGTGCTTCTTAGTAAAAGTATCCTTACACCAGGTGGTAGTAATCTAACACCAGGAATTCATAATTTTAAAAAGTTTTGTACCTGCTACTTCACTATAAAACAAAAAGTGTAAAGTCAGCTTAGGCAGAAAACGGCTTGAGATCTCTGTAATCCAAACGTGACAATCGTGCACTAACACGGCTGGTGCTTCTGCTGTGTTTTTCATTTATATGCTGTCGCTACCCGAGATAGAGCAAATAATGTCATCAATTTCCTTCAATTACCTCATAAAGGATTTCATTTGCACTCGGGGAATAAAAAGGTTGCGACAGTAGCTTTAGGAACACTCAGCAACAAGAATCGGCATGAATAACTCTCCTCAGAGGCACAGAAGGATGGAAAAGAATCACTTGCTTAACATTCTATAATTCTTTGTGTTGTAACAAGACAATGCCATTATTTAGGGCTGAAAAGCACAGTTGTTTTACTCACAAGGAAAGTCTTTATAACTCAGACATTTTTGTGATGTTTGGAGTTGCTACCTTTTCCGTGCTATGCCCCTGCTGAAAGCTCTCGAACAGCCTTCAGAGGGGGAAAAAACCAACACTGTATTACTTTACTAATAGGACATGAAATATCCAGGTCTCACACTCGTGTAAGGAAGTTTCTTGGTAGAACAGTGAGGGTAACAGCTTTTGTGCACCTATATCATCATGTAGCGTTATGAATAGCTAGTTAAGCATTCTTTCTTCAGTTTGATTACATAAAGCATTGGTTTTGTAATTCAATAGCACATGAAGGTCAGTACGGTTATGAAAGAAACCTTAGATGCTATGGCAAGTCCAGTAACTATCAGGGTATTTGTTGCTAAGAGTAAAACATTATTCAAAATAGTCTGCTGATTTGCTAAAGTATGGGGAGATGTTTTGCTGGCTGCCTGGTTGACTTTCTGCAAGACTTTACAGAGACAGGCTGACAACAGAGTGTCTTAGAAGACACAGATTTGTATCTCAGAGCCAAGACCAAAACAAGGATCACAAAACTGAGGTACACAGTATCTGAACCAAAAGCGGGTCAGCTTTGCCAACTCCAGGACCGCAAGGCAAACACGCTCCCCATGTGGCGTTTCAAAGTTCTCCTTTAGGCTATTTCCCCCTCGTCTAGCATGTTGCCCATTTTAACAAAGGCAACTTGACTTTCACTTTCCTGTCCCTTTCGAGTGTCTAAAACAGGGAGTGAGTCACATCTTACAAGCCAGGAATCTTTTAAATGAATTTCTGGGAAGTATAAAGGTACCAGATGCTCCTGCAACAAATGTGAGACTGCACTGCCCTCCAGAGGGGACTCCCTGGCAAATGTTTTAATCAATTAATGATGAGATCTAAGGAACCGTAATGCAATAAACCTCACTGCAGCTTCAGGCCTTCCACCCCAAGCGGTTTTAAAAACAACCTGTAGGTCAGCAGCAACCAACTCCTTTTTTCTAAGCAGAGTATTAAATGTTTTTCAGCTCTTCTTTTCCTTCATTTCTTTTTGTCCTGGTCAAAAGTAATATTTGCTGCAGCTTCCACTAAATGTTAAATTTTAATTAGTTTGGTTAAAGGTTTCATGCAAATTTTTAGAGAAATCAGACTAAACAGCCTAAGGAAACCTGAACAATACTGATGGTCTTCAGAGATGACTGTCTAATTATGTCATCATCACTTACCTGAAACTTGAAGTGTGCTCACAGCTATTGTGAGAAAAATATAAATTTATTTTGAACTTTTTCCTTCCTGAGTTTTTGTTTTCCATGGCTTTATCATTAGCTTCTGTCCCCAGGCTACTCTTAAAGAGAGTATGCATTTTGTGAATCGTCACTTTCTGCTTATGACATTTAATTCAAAATTTTTGAGATTTAAGACAAAGCTAATACTTTCTTGAAAAAAATCTTAATAATCTGTGAGCCTATATGAATGATTCAAAACACATGAATGAAAAGAATTTACTTGAGAAAATTAAACTTTATCTTACAAATATTTACATAAGGTCTTGCAAATATTAACTCATTTAATTATTATAACATCTGTGAGATGAGTCTTATGATTCTTATCTTTTCTACAAATAAGACACAGAGAAGTTACCTCAAAATCACAAATCTGGGACATGATGGAGCTGAGAATCAAACTTAAACAGTTCAGCTTCCAAGTCCTGATCCTTAACTTCTTGACTTTAAACGGTAATTTAAATAGGTAGCTCCCATTCCATATCATAAAGAGAATTAGTAAGATTTAAAATAGAGTTAATATTTTTAAGAATTTATTTGCACATTCATGGCACACAGAAAGTATTCAAAATACTAAAACCCTACTAGATCGAAATGCTGGAAGTCAGAATTAAACTGTAAAATAATTTTTGTGATGACTTGCAAATATTTACCAAATCATTACTCTTTTATGGGAGGGGCAAGAAAATACTGAAACAACCTGAAAGAATATTATCTTTTTATAATCATAAAAACAAATTATATAAACAAATTAGCCAGTATCAAAGTCAGCATCACAAATACTCTTTATCTTACAAATAAAGTAACTTAATAATTGCTTATAGATATCAAGGTATCTATTTTTAAATAATTATGATTCTGTTTCCTGCAATAAAAAATGAAAAGCAAAAGAAAAAAAATTCAGAGCCGACTAATAAATTCATGAAGAAAATAATGAGAGCTAATAGGAAACTTTATATTCAGTCACAGAGGTACCACCAGAAGCCTAGAGTCAATTAGCTCAGAAAGGGATTATAAAATACATTTCAGGTTGCACTTAGAAAACAATGTTCTTGCACCAAGCACAGGCCAGCCAGCTACCCAGCAGCTGGGTTCAGAAACTAGAGGGCCCCTGGGAAAGCAGTCGGTAACTACAAAGCTAATGTGGCCAATGCTCGGTGTCGTTATGGGGATTAGATGGGGGTCACCGTACACGGCAGCACCTGCGCAGCTATGACATAAACTTATATCTGACATAAATCATACGCCCTCTGTTTTGAAAGCAAATAATACAAGAGTTGTTCCACATCTCCTGACCTTTATTTCTGAGAAACTTGGATTTTTCCCTTATTGCTGTGAAATATACTAACCATTCCAGTGGAACACATTTAGAAACCCCCATTAAAGAGCCCATGTGATTTGCATCTCAAACACCACTAACTTTTTATTACGCTTTACAGTTGCTTAAAGTGGGGGAGAAAGGAAGAATGAGAAAGAAGGAAATTCAGAAAAACATTCAAAAAAAATTAAAATGCTGTATTGATAAAGGTACCTGATCAATCAGCTAGGGATAAAGGAAAATAAAATGGATATTGCCATTAACAGTCACTAAATACTGCCTTGCACAAGCGCCATCAAACCCGGTGCACAGTTAATTCCTTAATTTATCTTTCACACAAAATCCAAATACAGTGTTCATTTTTGTTGCTTCCCCCCAAAATGTTGCCTCTCAAAACTTAATAGTAACATAAATTAAGATTCAGTGAGATGATGTTGCCATAAGTTACTTGAAACTTTAAAGAAAAAAGGTAAGGTGGATAATTACCCTGAAGAATTAAATGCATGTACAATAGTAATTCTGGACACTCATAAATCAACTGGCCACAAAGCCAAACTGTAAGGTAAAAGACATTAGCAGGGGAAAAACTCTGGGAAACATATCGAACCAAGATTGCCAAATTTCTGTATTATTACTAATAATAACAATGACCAGAGCTGATACATAGGAAACATTCTATCAGCAAGTAGAGTACTGTAATTCTCCTACTGAGGTAATGCCTAATCCTTACACACATCTCAATGGTCTAGCTTCTAAAAAAAAAAAAAAGAGCAAGGGAGAAGGGAGATATATTGACTATTAATCTTGAATAGCTAGCTACTTAGTGGCTTGAGTAAGGGAAACTTCTTAAAACCTTTTCATTCTAACTATTCTATGTAAAAACATACATGTTAACTTCTGCATAGTGATAACCCCTTCAGTACAAAAATTGAACCCAACAACATATTTTTTTGGGGGGATCAGGAATTTTGTTATGCAAAGTATAACTAATACAGACAATTATTAGGGTAATTACCAATAATTCATGAAGTTTTAGTGCCATGAAAATTATAAAATTACTAATATAAACTATACTTAATATGTCTCCCAATTTAATGTACAATATCCAAGTATTTATTAAGTTCCTGATATGGGTCAAACATTGGCCACACAGCAGTGAATGTAAACAAAGTCACTGTCTTTTAAGAATTCACATTAAACTAGGGAGAAATTAAAAACAAATTTAGCAAACTGTGTAAGATGTTAGAGAAAAAAAACAGCAAGGGAGTGGGGCGGTACTACGTGTGGGCAGGCAGATGCTAAAGCACACAAGGTCATCCGTGTAGGCATCTCTAACGAGGTAGGTGTACTGCCTGGCTTATCAACAAGTCAACTGCAGGCAGATGGAACGGCAAGCACAAAATTTCTTGAATATGTAAGGGATACCATGCTTTCCTTTGTGTGCCTCGATGAGGACTTGGAATTTTATTCTGAGGGAGGGGAAAGCCTTTGGAATCCAAAGTGAGAGACGCACTTTCTAATCAGGGGGAAAATGAATGCACTCAGGTTATAGGAATAGTTTACATAGCATTCTGACCAGAACTTGGCACTTGAAGATAGACATACTTGGGTTAAATGATTTCTATTACTCAATATCACAGCTTTAAGACCCTATCTGAATTCCTACATTTCCCAACATTCAGTTCAGCAGTCATAACACCTCCATTGCAGTGCTATTGGGAAGATTAAATAATACAAGCGGCATCAATGACTGGGCTTGTGTTACAGGGAGTGCTTAATAAAGAGCAGTGGTTGCTTCAATAGTGTTGTTAGAAGCTGGAAAATGTGAGCTTAAGCAGGAAACACAGATTTTTAAGAGGATGAAGAGATGGTAAAGAGGGAAAAGTTGATTTTAGGACAGACTGAATCCTAGGAAATATTAAGGGTGCTTGACCTCTAAACAAATCTTCAAAAGATGCTCATAAAAACCACAGCTCAGAATAACAGATGTGTAATTCCATCATGAGAACTTGGCATATAATATAAATACCTAGTTGAATTAATTCAATTATGACTCCAAATACAATCAATGAATAAGAAAAGTGGTATTTCTCAAAAAAAGAATTTTTGATTGATTCCTCCAAAAAAACCTAAGAGTAAGATATTAAATTCATTTTTGAAAGAGAAACTGAGGTTCATAGAAAGTGAAAGACATATCCAAAATCACATACCTAGTAAGTATGGCCAAATCTGATCCATAATAAGTGCAAAATAAATGTTAATAAGTCAGTGTTTCTTGCATAAACATATGAATCTTAACTCCAGATCTCACCTCTTAATTGCTATAGTAATGTTACTTTAAATGTTTCCCAAATTCTCCTAATCATAAGAATTGCCTAGGCTGCTTGTGCTTTTCTGTATCCCACTGCAGAACCTAGATCTTTCACGGAGCACCTCAGAAACTGACGTTTTTAACAACTAACTAGGAGATTCTTATGATGAGTGAATTTTAAGAAACAGTGGATAGTAACTTCACACTGCCCCTTTCAATACTAGAATCACTACCTCGCTCTTCATTCTTTTAATTAACTGATTTTTTATTAGTACATGCTCGCAGTGCATGCACTTTACAATCGTCCTGGGGAGTGGTTACATGTACATAATATGGCTTGGTTCTTTTTTTAATTCCCTTCCTCTTTTCTTCCTCTCCTCCCTCCTTCCTCCTCTAATTCCCCTTTCCCCATTTTCATTCTTGTTGATATTATTAATCTCAGCTCATGCTATGACATATAAAGTTTACACTCATTGAGGTTATTAGGTTCTTCTATGCGGCACATGTTTATTCTACGTATTTCCCCTTCCCCGTCCCCTCCACCTCTCCCCTCACCCTTGTTCTCCCGGACCCCTTCCCATTTCTTCCCATTTGCAAGAGATCCATCCTCCTGTCTGCTTCTATTCGACCTTTATTATGCTCTTTGTTTGTACTTTGCTTTACTCAAATGAGAGATACCATACAGTATTTAAGCTTGCGTGTCTGGTTTATGTCACTCAACATTATATTTTCCAGGTGCATCCAATTTCCTAAAAAAGGGAAAGTAAGAACTCATGGCCCTTTGACTATCTGCCTATTTAAAACCCAACCCTTACCAGCCTACTTTACAAAATGAGAGGACCTCTAAATAAAATTTTTTTAAATGTTTCGTTGAATCAATTTTGTCTAAAATCCCTGTTTATTTTAGCTGAATGGGAATAAAAAAATTTACACAGAAGGTGCTGTTTTAAGTTTGTTTTTTTCCACTGCTATTATTCTAAGAAAATGTCTAAGGGACAATGTTCTAGGACTGGAAGTTCCTATATAGAGTCATTATAAAAAGTGACCTTTCCTAACCACTTTCTGCAAGTCATGCTCTAATTTTTATAGTACCAAGAAATTTCACTTCATATTTTATTTCTTTTAACACCACTGAGACTGTTGCTGATGAAGTGCTCATTTTCCCCTACTTTCTGGTAAGAGTGGGAAAACAGTCTTCATTTGGAAATTTTTTAATATGCTTTTAAAATACACATAGCTGTATATTCTGGCAATTGTTGAGTGATGAAACTAGGATTAGATTGGATAGTGTTACATTAATATGGTGAATGATTATATTTTTCAAAAAGTTTTGTGTTCTAAAAGTATTGTAAAATATTCACCTAGTATGGTACAGAGAACAAATAGGAGCAATTTTTAAAATTCCCATCTATATACACATATTTCCCTAATAAAAATAAAAAATGTCATATTATCTCTGTGCCTCCAGACCCTACTATGAACACTCACGTATCAGTCAGATTTGCAATATTACAACAAAATATCTGAGACAATTAGCTCACAAAGAGAAAGGGTTGTTTGGCTTAGATTTTTCCAGATGTTCCTGTCCAAGATCAGAGAGCACTGTTTCTTTGAGCCTTTGGTGAGGTCACTGGATGGTGGTGGGGTGCACTTGCCAGAGCAAACCATTCATGTCACAAGCCTGGAGACTGAGAGACCAGAGTCCTACAGTCTTTTCTGAGGGCACAGCCTCAGGTACTCTGCACAATATCAGGGGGCCCCACCTCTTAAAGGTTCTCCCATGTCCCAACAGTGCCACCCTTAAATCTTTAACATACAGACCTAGAAGGGACACTCATCTACACCACAGCAGCCCATTCATTAAGAAAGACTGAGGTGACATTTTAGACCAAAGGAGACAAAGGAAGGTGATAGACTATTCTCCTCTCTCAGACCAAAAAAAATGACCTGAATTTTCATCCTCTGGTTCCCCAGAAAGCAAGAAAAACTTTCACCTTCTCTTGCATCAGATTTCAATGAATATTAATTGAAATACAATAATGAAACACAATAATGGCTGCTGCAAACTTAGAAAAAATAATCGTCTTTCAGTTCCATTGACTATTACCAACAAGCAACAACAGTCTCAAAATTTTCAGATGGGAAGAATGTTTTGAGAGTGTATTTACTAAAAATATTACTTTCTCTTTTTTTAACTTTATTTATTTTAATGGTACATTTTGGATGTACACAGTGATAACATTCATCATAAGGGATTTGTACCTGCACATCATATATATCTTGTTGCTTCTTTTCTCCCATTCCACTCTCCTCCCTTCACTCCCTTCTCCCTCCTTATTTACAAAAGCTTTGTTTCCACTTTTTCTTTCCATTTCTTATTTCTCTTGTCCCTCCGTTCCTTTCTCCCTTCCCCTCCCTTGTTCCCTTTCCCATTGGACATTTTCTTCCCTTTCCCAATATAATACATTTTAGTCATTATTTATACTTTCAGTTTCTCACACCAGAGAAACAACGTGGTATTTAAACATGTGTGTCCAATTTATCTCACTTAAAAGTATGGTCTCAAGGTGCATCCATTTACCCAGAAATATCTGAAGCTTATCATTCTTTATGGCAGAGTAGTACTCCATTGTATTAAAAAAAACACATTTTCTTTATGTGAAAATATGCCCACTGTTGATGGGCATTTGGGTTGTTTCCAAGACTTCACTATCACAAACTGTGCCGCTATAAACATGGGTGTGCATATATTGCTGCGGTATGATGCTTTTAATTCTTTTGGGAAGATACCAAGAAGGGGAATAGCTGGGTTGAATGGAACCTCTAGTCCTAGTTCCCTGAGGAATCTCCACACTGATTTCCATAGTGGTTGTACCAGTCTACATTCCCACCAACAGTGGAGAAGGGTTCCTTTTTCTCCACAGCCCCTCCAGCATTTGTTATTGGCTGAAATGTTGATAATAGCCATTCTTTCTGGACTGAGGTGGAATCTCAGGGTTGTTTTAATTTGCATCTCTCAAGTGACCAGTGATGTTGAACATTTTTTTTCATATTCCTATCTGCTGTTTCTACTTCTTCATTTGAGAAGTGTCTATTCATTTCACTTTTGGATTGGGTCTTTAAATTTGGGGGGTCTGATTTTTTTTTTGAGTTCTTTACAAAAATATTACTTTCAAGTCAGATTTCTTTTTCTTTTAGTGACAACAAAAGAACAATGTGGAAACTGCTGCTCTTTCCTTCAAACTATAGCAAACGGTTCTCAGGAAATATTCACATTCATATTTTAACTCAACCAAAATTTTAAAAAAAGAAAATGAAAATTGTGTAATAGAATTTGTGGAATCCAGCAAATGCAAAACTACACAAGTTAAAATAGCATGTGACAAGTTTTGACATTTAAGAGCCAAATTCTCTCATAAGGAAATAGCAGTAAAAATATAATGACAATGGGTGATCCTTGTTCCAAAGCACTGTCAAATTAAATGTACTGTACTTTGAAATCATCTAGTTCAATATACTTGCAACATCGAGCTATCAATTTCAAAAGTTTTATATGAATTCTTTAAAATGCAAACATTTTGTTTTCTTTTTTTGTAACACAATTAATGCTATCTTAGAAACTTTCTTCATTATGAACCAGAGCATAACTTTCTTTTAGCAAAAGATTTGTAATTAAACCAATTACATTTAGCATTCAAAAATTCAGAGCGTCTTTTCTGTGTGTTCTAAATTGGTACTGGCCTACTCTCATCTCTGCAGGAAAACTCTGAGAGAAAGGAGTTCCTGAAAACATAAAATATCTACCTTTAAACTCACAAGGTTGCCACTGCTGTGTTTGGAACATGAACATTACTAAACACGAGAATTTTTCAAGGAAAAGAGAGACAATCTAGTTTTTGGAAAAGACTCAACTCTAATGCCTGCCAAGAGCCAGCAGAGGGAGTAAAATCCCCAAAATACAGGTTAACATAGAAAAATGCTCAATGAAGGTACAGCCAGCACCAACCTGGAAGCAAAGAAGCACCAGGCACCCAATCAAACAAGACTCTGGAATCAGATTTTTAGGGCCTTGGTCCAAAGAGTTAAAATGAGTTGGAATTATACCTCATCCATCTTGTGAAAAACAAATTTATCCCCTTCTAAATACGTTCTGGAGAGCATAATAAGCAAACAGGGCATTTCTTCACCAATCCTCTAGTACCTTGGAAAAAATGACCTTATTTTTCATATTCTATTGGATAACAAAGAAAAGAGACTCCCCTACTAAAAGACAATTACACGCTTTCATTACACAAGAATTGTTAAATGAACAGTTCCTTAGGTTTATATGTGTGGCTGACTAAAAGAATCATGATTCCTGTTGTCAATGACCTTTTAATCAGGTACTTGTTCTTGCACGTGGCAGGGAAAGATGCCTAACATGATCTGCATGAATTAATAACTGTAGAAGCACAGAAGAGGAAGAGATTTCTGAATGCGAGGAAGAAGTAGGCTGGGAAAAAAACTGTCAACAGTAAGTGAAAATCCTGTTCATAATGTTTCATTTTAAGACATTTTATACACAGGGAGACAGCATTATCTTGAAAAAAGGAAATGCTGTCCTTAGGAAACACACTTTCAGGTCACAGAACTATTGATGCATCTGATAAAATTACTGCCTTTCAACCTCTTGGGGGTATCTGCTACCACCTGATAGGTATTTGCTGGCTACTGTTCCACTCAGACAGTGAAGGGCTGTGAACTTCATCCCCACTTATTCCATTAAGATGCAAGGCCACAGGGTTTTTGCATGAAGTCCAAATCATCCAAATTCCAGTTATGCAAACTGTATATGAAATGACCTCATGGACCTTTTAATAGAAGATTTCTTCATCAAAGACCATGGCTCCTTATGAATTTTGCTTATCAACCCTTAGAAGTTGGTGAAAGAATTTTTAAGTGTTAAAAAGAGAGTTTTGCTAGAAAATCTTCAACTGTGCAGTTAACACTGAATTTGATAAACAGTACATTCCCAGTAACAGTCACCAAAATTCCAAGTTAAATCTGTGCCCTTGGAACGATGCCAAAATGCCACAGCGTATTTGCACTTTGAGCAAATTGCAAATTTTTAACTCTTATTTTTTTCTGCCAAAACAAAGGCTTAAAATATGTGGATTCCATCTTCCCTGAAAACTTTACAATAGTAATTTTGGATGCAAAGAAAAATGTTTTTAAAACCAGTAAAATGGTAGGGTAATTTGACTTGCTATTTTAGCGTGCATACCACCTGAACTATTTCTGGAGGTGAACACAAATAACCTGAAATAGTCACTATCATGATCTTTGAAACTGAACAACTTGATTCTATTTTTTTTCTACTTGACCTATATCCTTAACCACTCAACCCCAGCTTCTTTACCTGTCAGATGGAGATAGCAAACCCACAGAGGCTTGCTGCAATGAGATACTATTTGGAACATGCTTAGCTAGTTCAAGACACTAGCAGGTTCAAGAAACTAATCATGGTATTTTCAAAATTTTAGAAAGACATTTCTGGCTTTCACTTACTATTAGAAATGTCCTAATTTTGTATATTATATATAAAGAACTCTACTAAGAAGCTAAATATTTTCTTCTAAATATGCCAACTCTTATCCCAAATAATTTTTCACTAGGTCCCTACTAAAAGGATATTCCTGTTGAACTGCTCGCTATTGATGAAGTTCTAGAAAAGGAAGCTAGGACTTGGTCATAACCCGGTGCAATTGGTTAATTACAAAAGTCCCTCCAAACAATGTTTAGAATATACTGGAAATTTTATTACTATAATGGGTGCCTTAAAATAAACATCATCTTTTCTTACTTTCTTATAAAAAAATGACTTTTGATGGAAATAAATAAGCACATAATGGTGGATTTAGTAATGAAATATTTTCTGGAGAAATTCAGATTAGCATGGATAAAACCTAAGCTAAATTGGCTATTCTTTCACGAATGCAAAAAAAGTACAGAAGATAAAAGAGTCCTCTGGTTAGAATCAAGGCAGAAATTTATTTCTATGTTTTCTAGTTTGCTGTGTTTTAAAAATAATATATTTTAGTTACAGCCTATTTTATTTGATTCAAATTTTACTTTTAAAGACAAAAATAACACAAAATACTAATACATAAAAACATAAAAATACCATGTGATATTTTGATACATGTATACGTTGTATAATATTTAAATCAGGTTAAACATATCTCTCTCCTCAAACAGTTATAATTTCCTTATGGACAAAACATTCAAACTGCTTTTTTCTAGCTTTTTGAAATACACGGTATATCATCATTACCTATATTCATCCTGCTATGCAATACCAACCCTGAACATCTTACCCCTATCTAGCCATCCATGAGTACCCTCTGCTCAAATTCATGTCTTTTAAATAGGAAAGTATGAATTTGGATTTCAGTTTTAATTGTGACATGAGGAAGAGCTCCTTCTCCTGGTTGTCAATATCCCACAAAGTGACACAGAAGGCCTGAACATGTCTTAGACACAGACAACTTCTTCCGTAGTAATCTGAATGTTAGGATGATTTGAAATGTGCTTAATATAACTGTTTTCATTAAATTATGTTGAATATGTTATAACTGTGTGTTAAGCATTTATAGACCATAAATTTCCTTGGAGATTTTAAATAGCAAGTTACTAATTACCTCCCTTGCCAAAAGTCCGTAAGACATGAAGTATTTACTATTAAGCAGCTTCTTTATTTCACCTGAGGGAATGCTGAAATGTTTCCCAAAGGGTAATTTCAGTGACCTGAGCATTAAAAAACTGATGAATAAGATACCATAGAGATAAGTTAGAATCCCATGCTGCCAAGTTTGGTTAAACAGCCCAGTTTTTCCTGAGAATGATGTGATTAAATGTTCATCTTCTTTTACAGGAGGAGATTTTATGGTAGAGCGTATAAGGGGATCCAAATCACAAATAAAGGACTTGGTGAATTGTTACTGGGAATTCTTCCTGTAGGGACCTTCATTAGGATGTTTTCAGCACTGTGTTAAGTGTCCTTAACAAAATTTCTCCCAAGAAATTACCTAACTGCCTATATTAACAGCTACTGTCTGTCTTCCAAGACTTATGAGTCTTCTCTATCATTCAGTAGATTCATTTAAACATTTGCTTCCATAAGATATAAATATTTATATGACTAGAAACAAAATGAATTGAATATTAGTGGCATGCATATAAACAAGTATTTCCTCTTTCAAAGAACCAACTTACATTCATAAATTCTTTGTATTTTTTGGGGTCAATTTCATTGATTTCTGCTCCGATCTTTGTAATTTCCTTCGCTGTATCTTTGGAATGTAAACTGCAAACATGTACAAAAAAAGTTTTAAAAAGGAGGAGGAAGGAAGGAAGGGAAAGGGGATGAAAGAGGGAATTAAAATGTCTTAAGTACTTGTACTGACTCCCCACAAGGAATGTAAATATTATGTACTATACACATGTACTAACAAACAAAAATAGAAAAAAGACTTGTTAAAAAAGAGTTTCACGTGATTTGTAACATAAAACTGATGATAATAATAAGTAATTTATTTGGAAGTTGCTACATGTTAATTCAATACTTCATAGTGCTATTTCATTTAAATCTCTCAAGAATCCTGAAAGAAGGTACAACTGGAATTCAAATTTTAGAGGTAAAGGAATTGAGTCATAGAAGTGACAACCTTCTTAATAAAATAAGCATTTGTAACACTATTATTATGATATAAAAATTAGTGCAAGTCAGAAACTTCCAGTCAAACTGGAATAATGGACCAGACTTACTCTTCCACCTGAAACACAACACAGACAAAATAGTTGATGCAAGTTCAATCCCCAGCACCAAAAAAAAAAAAAAAAAAAAAGTTGATGCATAGGTTTCAAGACTGGACATCAGGAAACAAGGAACAGCAATCCCTGTGAAGTGTAAAATAGATGATATCAGCCCAAAGTTAGCTCTAACTTAATTTCTTGAAAGATTTTCTAGTGACGATAAAGTGAGCAGAAATTCAGGAAGTGAACTCAGCAGATTCACAGAGTTGAAGACACAGAGCTCAAACTACAGAAATGCCAAAATGCACATAGGTGAGAACCAGAGAAGAGAGCAGCGTCAAGCAAACTACTAATCTCATGCCCCCACATAAGGCCTTCCCCTGAAGAGTCAGCAGAGTACTCATTGGTGTGTGCATATAAGGAAACTAGCTGAGATCCAGGAAAGAAATAGCATAAAGGATTAGAGATGGTAGTGCCTGTTTCCACCAGTCTGACTGGAGAGGAAAATCTCAGGGACGTTGAGTATAGTAGCCTGAAGGGGCTTCTCTCAGCAGCAAGAAATAATACTCCCCACAGAGCACTATGCTAGTCATGCCTAACAAGAACCATTCAAATACAGCCCCAGATAAATTGGAAGAATTTTACGCCATACTCAAATTGTCAACTTTGCAGGATTAAGAGATGTGTAGAGAGGTGACTGGATCATGGGGCACTATACTCATCAGTAGATCTAGCCATTGATGAGCTCATAGTGGAATGTGCTGTTAGGAGGTGCCACCCAATTGGGGAGAGGTAGAACTGTGCCTTTGGACCGTGCATCTCTCACTCTGCCTCTTCCACTGCTCTCTGCTTCCTGGAAGCCATGAGTTGAGCAGCTTTCTTCAGCCAGGCCCTTCTGCCATGACGTTTCTGCCTTGGAGCCAGCTGACAATGGACTAAAACCTCTGAAGCCATTAGCCAAATTAAACCTCTTCTCCTTTAAATTGTGGGTGTCATGTATTTTGTTCCAGTAATGGAAAAGCTACTTAATACAGATATTTATAGGAATAGAAAAAAATAAACCACCAAATAAGGTGAAACTTGCATTGTTTGGAATATAATGAAAAGTTATGCTGGGCATGGTGGCACATACCTGTAATCCCAACACTCTGGGCAGCTGAGGCAGGAGGATCACAGGTTTGAGCCCTGTGTAGTGGCTTAAATAGACCCTGTATCAAAAACTTTAAAAAGCTGAGGATATAGCTCCATGCAAAGGCTCTGAATTCAATCCCCTGTATAAATAAATAAATAAAATTTAATTAATTTCAAGAAGTTATCAGGCATGCAAGAAACAGGAAAATATGACCCCAAATAAGGAAGCAAATGAATCAAAACAGGCTTAAAATTGAGAGAAGTTACACTTAATTGAAAAAATAAAACACATTTAAATGGTTATATGACTGCATCCTAAAGATTAAAAAGTGACATGAAAGATATTAAAAAGAACCAAGTGAAAATTCTAGAGATGGAAACCATAATGTGCCAGATGAAAACTACTTGGGATGAAGTTACCAGATCATTAGATGTTGCAGAGGGAAAAAATAGATTAGTGGACTTGAAGATACAGCAGCAGAAACTACCAATATAAAGAAAGCACAGAGAAAAAATATTTAAATTCCAAAATAAGAAGCATTGTCAACATATGAGACCATTTCAAGTGTTCTAAAATACATGTAAATAAAGCTCCCAAGAGGTGAGAAATAATTTAAGAAATAAAGGACAGAAACTTTCCAAATTTTGATGGAAACATAAAACCAGAGATCCAAGAAGGTCAACAAACACCAAACACAATAGATAAAACCACTCAAAGGCACATCATAATCAAATTGCTTCAAAAGAGTCATGAGGGGAGAAGGAATCTTAAGAGCAATAAAGGGGAAAAATACACATTTTAAGTACAGAGGAATAAAGAATGGCATAAATCACACACGTACAAGTTTAAATATCACATCAGTTCTATGCGCAACATAACATGATAGAAGTAGGGAGATAGAGCATTCTCAAAGGGGAAGAGGATCAAGAGACATAGCAAAGGGGGAGGGAAGGAATTAAGGTGGAAAAAAAAAGGAACTTGGATGTGTCATGTACATGTAACAACTCCACACAAGAAATGCAAACATTATGTACTGCAAGCATGTACTAGAAAAAAAAAAAAAAAAAGGAAGGGGATCAAGGGATGGGGGGGCTGAGAGAAGGGAGAGGTGATGAATAAAGGAATCAAGATGTGTCATGTGCATGTACCAACTTCCAACAAGGAATATAAAAGTGGTGTACTACATATAAGTACTAACAAACTAAAATTAAAAAAAGAAAGAATGGCGACACACTTCGTGTCTGAAACATTGTAACCAATAACATAGTGGTCTTTAAAGTATCAAAAGAAAAAATTATATTAACTTGGATTTCACATCAGGCTAAAATATCTTTCAAAAATAAAACAGACTTCTTTAGACATATAAAAAGGGAAACCATTCATCACCAGATTTATACTTTAAAAAAATGTTTATACTTAAACTTCCCTTTGTATAGAACAAAAATAACACCAAATGGAAAAGATAGATTTAAACAAAGAAATGGTAAGTACCAGGAAGGGTAATTATACAGAAAAATAGAAGCTCTCATTATTTACATTTATTTAAAGATAACTGCAGGTTTAAACAATGTTCACAAAAATGCAGTGTAGGGTTTATAATTGAAGTAATAATAAAACCAATGATAATAACAGTACCACAATAGGAATGTAAAATGGAGTGTACAATGGAACTTTTGGTAAAGTTATACTATACATAACATGCTATAATATCACTTAAAGACAAACTATGAGATATTAAAGATGAGTATATAAACCCCAAAGTAACAACTAACACAAGGAAGGAGTTATAGATAACAAGCCTACAGAAAGATAAAATAAAATAATTTTCAAAAAATAATCAATCCAAAATAAGTTAGAGAAGGAAAACAGGAAGAAAAAACAGATTGGACAAATAAGGAATAAATAGCAAATGGCAGACTTGAACTTAATCATATCAATAGTCACACTAGATGTAAGCGGCTTAAACATTACAATTAAAAGGCAGAGATGAACAGATGGAATTTAAAAAGCAAGACTGAATGATATGCTGCCTTTAGAATACTTAATATAATGACACAAATAGATTAAAAGTAAAATAACTGGAAAATACATACCAATGCTAACACTAATCAAAATTAAACTTGAGACAAAATAAGATTTCAAATTAAAGAATGTCACTAAAGATAACAATTTCATCACAGTAAAGGTCAATGTATTAAGAACATAATCGGATTCTAAATGTTTATACCTAAATAAGGAACTTCAACATGAAACAAAAACTAACAGAACAGAAGGAGAAAAAACAAATACAACATTATATAGTGGGAGAGTTTAGTGCACTTGTCTCAAAAGTTAATAGGAAAAAAAGGAAATCAGGACATACAAGAGGATACACGCTATCAATAAACTCATTACATATACATGAAACTCACATTTATAAAAGCTTCAAGAGCAGAATATACATTCTTTTCAAGTGCACATGGAATATTTACAAATGTAATTTTATAGTCTAAATTTTCTGCTCTAAAGCCAGTCTCAACAAATTTAAAAGGATTCAATTTATACAAGTCATGTTTTATAACCCCAACAGAATAAATCAGAACTGACAAACAAAAACATATGTGAAAAAAATCTTCAAATACTTGGAAAATAAGTAAAACACTTCTAAATAATCTGTGAATCAAAGGACAAATCAAAAGGAAAGTCTGAAAATTTTTTTCTTTTCATTTTCATCATATACATTTAAGGCCTACCACATGAAGTTTTGATACACATCTACACAATAAAGTAATTACTATAATCAAGCAAATTATCATCTATCACTTGACAGTTTCTTTTATTCACAACTGAATGAAAATGAAAAACACAACTTATAAAAATCTATACATAGAGATTGAAGAACTACTTAGGAGTAATTTATAGCATTTAACACCTATATTAGAAAACAAGAAAGTTCCCAAGTCAATTACCTCAGTTTCCACCTGAGAAAATCAGAAAAAAAGGAGCAATAGCAACCCAAAGGAGCTTGAAAAAAAAAAAAAAAGCAATAATGAAGATGAGAGTGGAAATCAATGAAACAGAAAACAGAAAAATAGAGAAAATCCATGAAATAAAAATATGAACATTTGAGAAAATCCACAAACACTGACAAAGCTCTGACTAGAACTAATAATGGAAAAAAAGACACATTAACTCCCAACATTAGGAATGGAGGTCATGACATTACTACAGAATATGCAGATATTCAAAGGATGATAAGAGACTATAACCAATAACTTGATCAGTACACATTTGAAAAGTTAGATGAAATGGGTAAAATAAATAAATAAATAAATAAATAAGAAATGGGTAAATTCTTGAAAAACAAATTACCAAGTTAAAAAAGGTATCATGAATAGCACTACAATATTAAAGAATTCAGATCTGTAATTAAAAATCTCTCCACAAAGACAGCACTAATCTCAGATGAAGCTGGTTAGTACTACCAAGCATTTAGAGGGAAAAAAAAAGAAATCTATGTAAACTTCCAGGAAATTAAATAAAAAGTAACTCTTCTCAATTTATTATATGAAACAAGCAATGTGCTGATACACATTTTTAAAAACCCAAAATTATAGGGGTTGGGGATTTAGCTTAAGTGTTAGAACACTTGCCTGGCAAGCACAAGGTCCTGATTTCGATCCCCATCACCCCATCAAAAAAAACCCCAAAACTGTAGAACAATATTCTTCCAACAGAATCCAGTAGTATATTAAAAGTAAGATGCACCTGCACCAAGTAGGCTTTCACCTAGTAATGCAAACTTGGTTTATCATCCAGAGTTCAGTTAATAAAAGATAGCATATTAACATAGTAAGTGATGAAAACTATATGACATCTCAACAGAAGTAGAAAAACTTGTTTAACTGTTCATGAGCTACATGGAAATAGGTGAGAATTTTGCATATATCTCATAGCAGGTGCTATCATAAAATAATGTTACTAAGTTATTTAGTGATGGGTAGTATTTAGTGAAGTAGTGTCATTACTAAACACTTAGTAATGAACAATATTTAGTGAAGTGCTTATTCATTCAGTAATGTCCCTAAATATTTATTAAATGCCTACTGTGTACATGAGGCTAAAACTTGGATCTGCAAAAAAATTAAGGAAAATGAGACAAAAACTATTTTCCCCAGTGGAGACTACATCCTTGTAAGTGCTGTCATTATCACTGCGATATTGTCTTGTTTCTTCCCCTCATCAGATCTTTTACTGACAATAGGATTGTAGGCAACTCTGACTTTGTCAGCATGGTCAAATGTTACTGTGTATTCCACTGATTATGTAACTTTACTTTCTTGTCATTGCAGTCCTGTGAATGTTCCATGTCCACTTCTTAGATCTGAATTAACTTAAATACAATAATTGTCTATTTCCCTTCTTACTTAACAGGATAAAGATGATTAACTCTATTGTAGCTCTAGATTAAACAGTGAAAAATAATAATGCATAGTACTTTATACTTTCCAAAGCATTTTTTACATCGTCTTGCTATCTCATTTTCAAAATTCTGTGAGCTCATTAAGAAGAGCAGTAATATCTTTACTTTATGGTGGAGGCGACTGAGGCCTGGTGAGGTTAAGTAATGTACCGATCATTCAAAGATATTTAATTGCTGCACAAAGATGGTCTTCTTCTATAGCCTTCAAGATTCATTCAGAAAGAGTTTCACATATAAGCATTCTCTTTCTTGAATGTAATGGCCCATGTCCAGTTATTTCCTAAACAGCTTCCTTCAAATACATCCAATAGTGAAAGCTTTTTATTAATGTGGCTCTCTCCCCAGTAGTAATGGAGTCGATTATACAGCACATGCAGTTTGCCAGTCTTAAACTGCTATAAGACAATCAAACCGGGCAGAGAAAGCAAATACCCTTCTGAAGAAATTTAGGTCAGACAATGCAGAACTCACATCATTATAACATTTACAATCCCAATTATAAAAATAGTTTACACTTCTACAAAGTTACTCTGAGATTAAATTCCCTTACTGAATGATTTTCAAAGTGTTATGTTAGAAATGTTTTCTTTAAAAAGCTGCTTTTTTACACCTATATCATGGAACTATGCAGTCAACTTAGCTAGAAAAATAATCATCTTACTCAAATTATTCAACTCAAAGCACTAAAAGTGTATTTTGGAGAGTCTTTTACCCAATTTTAGTAGAACTGTCTCTGCACAGCTGACAGGAAGAAATGAAGAAAAGTTTTCCTCTCCTATAAATAAAATACAGAAGTGGGGGGGGCATTTGAAAGTTGGTTGAATGGCTGTTCCTCTTTTAAAAATCACTAAACTAAGGTGAAAATAATTCACATTGTAAGTTGTGCATCGATTTTCCAATGAGTGCAAATATTTTTGAAAATAATCTTATCTACCACTATTTCTAAAATATATACATACACATAGATACACACAGACACACACACACACACATATATATTACAAATAAGGTCACTGGAGAAAAACTAACAAAAGCATTAAGAGATTATGTTTCTAGACACATGCAAAGCTCATTTTACTTTAATTATACAGTTCTTTAATTTGGTAATTATAAAATATTCCCTGACAAAATTAGTTTTAGTTACAAACTTAGGCATGTAAATTTCACACAGCCACCACTTCTTCTGACACACTGTCAGAATGTCACAGTTTTTAAATAATGACAGTACGTGGTATGACACCACTACTTTTTAAAGAAATGCCTCCATAAGAACTTCACATTCAGTTGGCTTCCTCAAAAGAAAACAGTTAAGGAATAAATGGTGGCAACGGTTTGCCATCTTATAAAATACAAAATTGACATAATTAAATATCCTCAACTAGGGAGAGTGACTTTGTAGAACTATTTAACAGGATTAAACCAATAACAGCTAAATCTTACGTACACCAGTAATGACAGTTAAACCTTACCCAAATGGCTAGGATTACAAACAAATTTCTACCAGTTTCATTCTTTAAAATCCAGAGAGGAATTTTACACACATTCATAGTGAAAAGTAACTGTAAAGTTTAGATCTAAACTTTTTGAAGATGACTGGGTCATGGGGCCGCCAACTGCATTGGATTCGCGCACTAAGGAGAGCAGAATCTGAGGGCATGTTTGGGACGTAATGCAGACTCAGCAGACCGACCCTCGTTGAAGGGGGTAGGTCTTGGCAGTGTGACCTCAGGAACTGTGCCTTTTCCCTGTCCCCCTCCTCTCCGGTTCTTTCCTTCTCACTCTGCCTCCTGGCTGCCATGAGCTGAGCAGCTATTCTCCCCCATGCCCTTCTGCCATGATATTTGTGCCCTGGAGCTGGAAACCCTGAGACTGTGAACCAAAACCAACTTTACCTCCCTTAAATCAACTTTACTGGATACTATGTCACAGCAATGAAAAGCTAACACAAGAACTATGTTAAAACAAAGATATATTCAGGGGCTCCTTTTTATAGAATCCATTACACAGGGCCTGTTTGCTTATCTATATATTTATATATGTGGACTGCACTTGAGTCAGCATTTGAATGTCAGAATAGAAGAAGTAAAAAGACAAATTAACATATAAAGTGAATAATATGAGCTAAGCAGTATTTAATGGAGCAATTAAAATTAGGCTAGATCAAATGTTTAAATAACAACAATAATGATAATAGCTATTTGACCTGAAGAAACATGTGCTGTGTTATTATTCTTTCCATTTTACACATGGGAAAACTAAAGCAAGCTAGAGGCTACAATAATTGTTCAAGGCCCTACATCTAGTGAGCAGTTAAGTGAACATTTAATTCTAACTAGAAAGTGTGAATTTTTGTAAGAAAACAATTACAGTGGTGCCTCAGTTCACCAACACTTCTGTTTGTAATTTGGTTCACAAAGAGAAGCATTTGGAAAAATTTTGTTTTTCTTTGCAAACTCTGCATCAGGTGACAAACAAGACCATGGCCATCTTTCCCATACAAACACAAATGTGGCCATCTTCTCCAGAATCCTAGAACAAATTAAGTTTGTGAACCAATGTACCACTGTATCTTATTCATATTAGCATTATAACATCCTGAATAGTAAGACAATCAAGCGAAAGATTACAAATGACAAATATTTGGGTAGCTAAAACCTTTTTTGAATTATATTAATTCATGTCTTACTTATGTTTGCTTCTTATGTCTGATTTAGTCTCAAAAACAAAATTCTCCCTCCACCTCTGTACCTGCCATGATCCCTTCTCCATCCACTGCTTCTGTTGACAAGGAAAACAGTAATTTGAAATCATCCTATGTACAACCTGATTTATAGTCCTGCCCATTTCTTCTTTGCTTCCTTCTATAAGATATTCTCAGCATCCTTTCAAAGATAAGCAGCAGCTCACATTTATCCCTCTTCCCATTGATTTCATCTACATTTTTGAAATAAAGATGTCTCATTCTCACCCGTTCCTTTCCTAGGCTCTGAGAGTATCCTGGAGGCAAAAGCAATAAAAAAACAGGAATGTAGTCAGCCAAGGCTTGGACTAGCGTTTGCAGCACATCTACCTAAATCAAGACTATGGGGGTCTGGTCTAGCTGGGAGATAGGATCTGTTAGTAACAGACCTGTTTGCTGAAGAAGCCACAACACAGAAATCTAGGATTTTTAGTGACATAAAAACTGTGCAGGTCCTAAGAAACATAGCAAGAGAGTCAAAGAAAGAATGAGAAAAGCTTACTGTAATTGACTCTATGGCACAGAAAAAGGATATAGAAAACAAAAACAGAGTCCTCTCTAAGGCGATTACTAAGCGTTTCATATTTTCTTCTATTTCTTGCATTAAATGTATTCCTTCTGAGTTCTTCTTTTTTTCCTTTCTGTATTCCAGATTTTATTTATTTCCTAAGGGAGGAAAATTTTCCTGAAACAATGTCAACAGGTAAAGATTAGACTGATAGTTCTCACAGTCCCTACACAGATCCTCACTCAGTCCACTGTTTATCAACCTCATTTTTCCCTCCTAGCTTCCCACATCCCAGGTGTCCCAAAGTCTCAAAATTCTATGGTTTCAAGAATACAGCTTCTAAAGTCTGCTAGACAAGAAGGGTCATCTCCTAGTGTGTAGGGCAAAGAGGCAAAGAGCAGAACAGAGCAAACTCGTGATGTAACTGCTACTTACATTTCCAACCACCCATCATATTTTCCCTTTAAGCCCATCCCCAACAGTAAATGCCAGGCTGTTTAGAGTTTGGGAAAACAAATACCCTGATTCTCAGTGTCACTCTCCTGTAATACCTTCCAAAAATATGCTGTATTATTTCTTCTCTTATTCCCTTTCTCCTGGTATTTATACTTTAAATCTCTATTGTGCTTTTAGTAGAGTTTCTGGAAGTAATACAGACAAATATATTTTAGCAATATACTGACCATCATCAATAATCTATATAATTCCATCAAACATAAACTGTGATGGCAACAAGAATGCCTTGATACTGATGGAGAGGCATATTCTTGGAGTGTGAGGCTTATATTATTTCTAGTTTATTAATAATTCCCTTGGGAATAGATGATTTTTTTCATGTTTTTTATCTATCTCTAGTGAGATCTTTTTTCCTTTGATCTAATTCTGTGATTCATTTTTAATGAATTCCTAGCTCTCAACCATCACTGGTTTAGGTTAATTATTCCTTTAGCACACTGCTAAATTTAATTTGCTATTTTACACTTAGACTTTTGCCCATATATGAGGGATCGATCTATTGATATATATTTCATAAGTGACATTTTCCGACAGGTTTTAGATTCAGGATTATGTGATATTCAAAACCATTAACTATAGTACTTTCTATTGATTTCTGCTCACAAAAATAAGAATGACTTCTTAAAAATTTGAAAAGCTTACTGGTAAAAAATTTTAAGTAATAATTCTTTTTTTTTTTTTTTTTTTTTTTTTTTTTTTTTTTGTGGTGCCGGGGATCGAACTCAGGCCCTTGTGCTGGAAAGGCAAGCACTCTAATCACTGAGCTAAATCCCCAGTTAATTCTTAAATGACTTTTTTTTTTATTTTTTCCATTTTAAATACAGCAGTTTTTCACCATGAAATTATAAATAGGTAGCCACTGACTTCTTTCCTGTCATTTATTACACAGGCTATCAACTTATAAATTCTATGTTTATTAAAATGTCTATTTCATTTCAATTCTTCACTCATTTTTAAAAAATAATTGTGCTATCTATTATTTCTGGCAGTTA
>PVJO010002369.1:64714-145560 GCA_004026905.1 Hystrix cristata | reverse complement strand
AGGGGGGAAAAATGGTAAAGTGTAGCTACACTTATTGCAAATAGGGAGGGGTGGGTGAATGGAAGGGAGGGGAGGGGAAGGGGGGAAGAGGGGGGAAAACCAAGATGTATCATGTACAGGTACAAAATAACCATGTTGATTATGATCATTATGTATGCAATGTACCAATACATGTTCTTGGTAAAAAATAATAAAAAAAATTAAAAAAAATAAATAAAACAAAGACTTTAGAGTGGGTACGTTTTGGCATGTTTTAGGAGCCAAAAGTTACATGGGACTGGAAAGTTGCAAGGGGGCAGGTGGGATAACCAAGATATGAGATGGGAAGTACAGAAAGGGATCTGATCACACATGCCCATTTCTGGAAAAGGGAAATATAAGGGCTTGGAAAATGCAAAAGATAAGGGCTTTGCATTCCAGACTACTCAAGAAAAGGCCATCAGCAGGCTGTAAGTAGGGGAGCCACAGGTTAAAAAATTACTTTGGTAAGGCCACTGGAAGAAGAGGACAACAGTTTTTAGGCTTGTGCAATAGGCTAGATAAGAGATGCTAGATAAGATCTTAGACTAGGTACGAGGTTGTGCTAAGAGTATATTCTCTACTGTCCTGGTCATGTGGTAAACTTGTAAATCACTTCTTTGGCACTTACTTTCAGTTCCCTTATTTGCCTTTTTATAGTCTTATATGATGTTTCCTTTGGAAATAGTAACCTTTGGCTTATCCATGTAGATGCTATTTTTACACAATTTGCATCTACTATTCATCTCACCTGCCATTAATAATTAGCAAAAAATCTAAGATATTTAAAAAACATAGAAGTAATAACATGCTCTCATTTATACTTCACCTAAAATCTACTCTAGTTAACCCAAAGCCTAAAATCTCACTTTCTCAAACATTTATGTGAAGTGGGACAATAGACACTCCCTCTTTGATCCTCAGTTTACTGATTAATACTACAGTGACATCTCCATGTGACGGACCAAACTCTAAAAGATAATGGTTGAGATATAGTATGAAAAAGTAGTTTGTGAATGCACAATTACTGTAGAAAATAAAAAGAATGATCATAAATAAGGTGGCTGGCCTTGGGCTAATTATGTTAAGCATCTCACCTTGCCTTATTTATGTTTTGAACCTTTTTTTCTGTCTTTTTCTAATTGCCTCAGCCATTCTTTTTTCAAGAGATATTTTTGTGGGTCTTTTCTCTGGAAGGTAAAGAAGCATGAGCAGAATGATTATTACTATATTTGAAATTATGTTTCCCAATTAAAACACTTAAAAATATACTTACAAAAGAATGTTAGTTAACGAATGAAGATACAAATCATTTCCCTCTTTTATTCCTATTTTTTTATCCTGCTCTTAACTGACACTTTCCTTCCTGAATTCTTCCCTCTCTAATTATATTCCTTTCCTGAAGGGGAATGGATGATGATGGCTAGAAACTCGCACAAGAAACAAGTTTGTTACAACTTCTCTAGCCATAAACCAGCTTAGCACCACTATGTTGGTATCAGCCAATTGCAATCTCTAACAATGTTTTTGAGATTAAAATAAGCTCTCTAATTGCCACTCACTGATTGCATAATCAAAATAATTAAGGCAATGTCAGCTGACATTCTTGAGTTACAAATCTTCAGAAGAATAAGCTAAATGATCTTCGTTTTATTTGGTGCTGCGTAGTACCCTCGGGGTGGTAGAATGTGAGTGAGAGAAGAAAAAGACAAACTTCCAACTGCGGAAGTACAAGAAGACAACTGGCATTGGGACAGCAGAAGATTTTCTTCTTTATGAATAATCTAGTTAATTTGATTGAAAAATGCAACCTGCAGAGAGCAAGAGATTTACTGACATCTCTACAAGGACTCACAAAGATAACCACAGTGAGCTCCATCCGGTTCTCTCATAATTGTGCTTAGAACATGCACGGCGAAACTAAAACCTTTGAGATGCTAAGGGGAAAAAATGAAAGCAAGTCGGCAGAGAGGCCAAGTGAAGTTATGGTCAGGTTTACACCAGCAGGTGCAGATACATGCACAGTATCCGGGTGAAAACGCAAGTCATAACATGGAAAATCATTGCAAATCACCATCAACAATCTTGTGCAAAAAACGCATCTAACAGGTCTAGTTCTTCGTTCTGCCCCTAAATGTCTGTTCCGATCTTGCGATGAGGTAACATGTGTGAGTGTGGATAGAGCAAAGGAGGTGCTGAACAGGCGGCTGGGTGCTTTTCTCCCCAGCGAAGTAACTAGCGTATTGCATATGTAAATACGTGAATGGATGGCTGAATGCTGAATTAAATTCGTCAGGTAGTTTCAAACTTTGAATTAAATTGGTTGCAGTGAACATTTTAAAGACACATAAACTTAGATTCCTACTTAGAATTCTAAGTTTGGTAAGTGATTGTTCTTTAACTTTATCTCATAATGTTTAAGTGATAATTCCTTGTAGATCAAGGTGGTCTGAGGTTCCCCAGTATCAGCAGCACCCGATAACTTATTAACGATGCACAATCTCTGTTCTCAGTCTGATCTACAGAACCAGAATCTGCAATTTAACAAGATCCCAGTGGATTCCTAAGCATATTTAAATTCGAGAAGCACTGATCTAGCTGGCATAAATATAAAATAGTATAAATCCATACCCTTTCTTTGTAGAAGCCTACTTATATAACTTCTGCCTCTATTTTTTGATCAGAGAAGGTAGAACATGTTAATTTCTTAGAAGCTCCAGAAATAGTGCTGGTGATATTTTGTTCAGATTTCAAATGTTAATATCATCTCCCACGGGTGAATAATGGAATAGCGAGATTCTGGAGCAATAATATAGAGACATATATAATTATCGACAGCTAACTGTTGGACTAATAAAAAGCAACAGTTATTAAAATATTTTTCTCTCATTTGGTCAAGTCACAAATGTATATGGCCATGTTCCTTTCTTTCTAAAACTAACGAAGATAATGTGGACTGATTCAGTGAAATGTGGACCTTCCGTGTTCTATTAGTTATAAAGTATGTGATTCTTATAGTTTAAATCATAAACAGGAAAGCCAAATTCCTAGAACTTGTAGAATAGAAAAAGTAGCACTTTGGGCACAATGCTTTCTCCTAAAGATAAATATTGATCATTTAGCAAATAAAGAATATTCATTCATTCGTCTAACTGATATTTATTATTTAATCTCTTTCCAGTACTGTTGTAGCTACCGAGTCAACAAAGTACTCTCTCTTATTGGGGTTACGTTCTAGTGGTAGCAGACAGTTACAAAAGATGCATTTGATAAGTGATAAAAAGGAAAAGAGGGAAGGGAATAGAAGGGGAAACATTGTAGGTGCTGTTGTAAGTTAGAGAAGGCCTTTCTTATGAGGTAGTATTTAGGAAGAGCCCTAAATGAAGGGAGTGGAGGAATCATCCAGATAGTTAAGGGAATAGGAATAAGAAAGTTCTGCTCCTGAGGCAGAAGTGAAGTAGGGATGATGGAGAAACAATGTACCCATCTGAAAAAATATAAAATTATTATATCCTATGAGTAAAAATTAATTCAGATGAACTTAATAGACTGTCTAAACAAGAAGAGAACTAACAGAAGTTGATATTATAATCTTATTTCCACATTTTCAGATTGAAAGTGTTTGAATGTTTGTTAGGTCTTCTTATGCTTGATGGGTAATTAAGTTTTACTACATATTCATTCAAGAAATACCTATTGTGTGTCTCTATTTATACTAGCACTTTGCCTAATGTTACATAGTTGCAAAATTATTGAAATTGAGAGTGGAGTTGTATTGCCATAAAAGTGAATATGATCTCAGAATGTCAACCTTACCCATTTTTACTTGAGATCATTTAAACAGTCTTCTAATCATTATATCTCGGTTGTTGTCCTTGGTTTGTGATGACATCTGTGGGTTTCTTGGTCCACTTTATAAGTATTTAATCATGAGGATTGAATTGAGATTCGCCCTAATGTATTTGGCACAAGAATGTTTTGGATCCAGCCATGCAGCTTCTTATGTTACCATTACTATTTTGAACTTCTGTTTTCAAGAGGCAAATGAGTTTGTTTACATTTTTAACTTTGATCTTGCTTTGGATAGTTGAACAATGTTAATAATTAAATTGTTGCCAAGCAATGTAGATTGAGGAACAAAATAGATCAAGACTTTAAAAACAAAGACCCACTTTTGTTTCTCTCATAGACTTATTTATAAAAACAATGCTATTTCTCATATTCCATTAAGTGGGCAAATAAATATTGATGTGTATTTAATTTTGTGGTAAGGTTGAAAATTCCATTTCCATTTGTTGCAAGGGAAAGTTTGTAAATAGTTTCTTTTAAAAAATATTTATTATGTGGTTGTACTCTTAAAAGTTGGCCTTCAAAACCAAGTTGTGAAATACAGCATAATGGTAACTATTATAGTTAGCAGTAAGTTTAGAAAAAATATAAGTGGGCCTGTTCTCCTTGTTTCCACGTCGGTACATTGGGGCTGCTATAATATCCTGAATCAATAGGATGCATTATAATAATGTTACTATTGACTGACATATGATAATACAATTTGTCACGCAATATAAAATTGTATTTAAAAGTCTCAAATGTAGCAAGGTCAAAATTACTATTTAACAGATTGTTTATAATTTTTATAGTATAATTACTTATTAAGAAATGGGCAAAGACATTATCATGCAGCATGTGGCCAGTGTTAATTCTGATGTGCCATGATGACTAAACTCAGCTGTCCAAGCACTTGCCACTTATGAGTCCCCATGGTCTGAACTGAAAATGATGACCAAGTCCTGAAAACTAGCATGGTTGTTCCCAACGCCCCCCACCGGCCCCGGGATGTTCATTAAAATCTGGGCTGATGAGTTCTAAAAGGGGTCAGTGCTTAAGCTCAATTCTCAGAAATTCTGATAGAAATTTTCAGGTGTGGGGCTGAGACATCAGTTTAGAAAGTTCTCCTGGTGATTATAATTAGTACCTTTTAAAGAATTATTCTCATAAATTACACTAATCCATGATTTTGTGATGGTTTAAATAAAAACTGGACCGAAATGTCACCTCATTTAATAAATTTCTCAATAAAAAATGAAGCAAAAACCTAAAGAAGTAGTTAAAACAACTATGTATTTAGCATATACTGGTATTCTTGAAGCATGTAGTTGCATATAAACAACTGTTTGGATAATATCAACACTACGTAACCTTTCCATTGTGATCATTTTGCTAAGATTTTAAGCCATCATTTTTAATTAGTAAATGAATTAATTTTAACTTTCATCAGTGTGATTTTAGTTAATAAATAGTGTGCAATTGAAAGTAAAAAGTGCATTAAAAATTCCGTGTTTCTAATTCTTACTTGTAGCCCTCCCTTAAATTAAATTATATAGGTTTATTGCCAGCTTAAATCATGGAATTAGGTTTAGCATGTAAGACATATTAATTGAATACCACTGGTGGTTCTTTTCTAATCTAGACATTCAGAGTAATATTTTACCCCCTTTCATTAGTTGTACTTCTTATTTGAGAATTGCATATTAGCAGAACTTGGCCTAAGAGATTGTCTTCCTAAAGCGCTTTCTTGGTAATTTTAATTGTAATCCTCTAGGATTTACAATGTCTGTACATTTATGTCTGCATTATTATAATGTCTAAAATGTGGTTATATTTTTGTAATATATTTTATATATTTCTATGTATAATATATTTCTATAAAGCTCATAAAATACTACAAAGAGTGTCACATATGGGCTGAAATTAATGAAAACATGTACAGTTTTTTATAAATTTTTCTAGAAATGGAAATTTCCCAAAACACTGTTTATATTTATTGCCAGACTTGTAAGCTTGGGATTTTATTTCTTATGCATTATGGGCAATGACTTTAAAGCAATGATTCACGGCCATTGTCAACCTCATTATCTTCTGGTTTAGAGTTGCGCTAATTCACTAGTCACTAACTACACATAGGTAAATTAAAATTATTATAATAAATATAGTTTGAATTTAGCTTCTCAGTCACACTAGCCATATTTCAAGTACTCTATTGCCTCCGTGGCTCATAGCTAACATATTGGATAGTGCAGACAGAGATTTACATCATTATATAGTGGTACTTCAGGTCACAAATGCTTTTATTGGCAAACAGTTCGGTTCACAAACAGAAGTGTTTGGCAAAATTTCGTTTTTATTTGCAAACTCTGTGTAGTGACGAACATGACTGCGGCCATCTTTCCTGCATAAACACGAATATGGCCATCTTTTCCAAAATTGTGGAATAAATGTAATTTGTGAACTGAGGTACCACTGCAGTAAATTCTGTTGGGCAGTAATGGTCAGAAAATAAAAGCCTGTGTTCTAACAGAGTTTCTGTAAAGCAAAATGAATGTTCCCAGTGATTTTCTTCCGTGTGCTTTTCCTCCGATAGCTTCCAGTGGCGAGGTGTTGGGTAAGGGACAAATCTCTAGTATTTTCTTAATAAATGATACAACTTAGATTGTGTTTTGCTAAAGATAACATGCAATCTGTGGACCTACATCATAGTCATCCTTTGGGTACTTGTTAGAAATACAGAAGCATGAGCCCTATTGCAGGCCTACTGACTTAGTGTCCACAGTTTGATATTCTGCAAAACCTACAGGATGTCTATTATTTTATAGAAAAATCTATGGGTAGGATGAATCTCACGATCATTAAATCTATAGTTCCCTATTGCCACGTCCCAGTTTCTTCCAACCAGTTATATTAATCTCTGCCAGTCTTTAGATTATTTTAGTTACTGGAAATTAGCTATAGCAGTTCCTGGTATCATGTCCTGACCCACTTCTACCTCTAGATACTGTTAGAGCCTTCGACTGTTTTTTCTCCGCGAGTAGTAGATACTTATTGTTTGAATTTGATACTTTCCCCAAACTTATTTGCATCTTTAGAATATTGATGGACATGTGGACCTTCTTTCACTTTTAATTCTTCTTTCACTTTTAATTCATGTTTTAAATTGGACAGTATCGAAATTGTCATATTCATGGACTAAAAATCTCAAAGGTCAGCAAATTTATTTGCTCCAAACTAATACAATGACAAAGTAAAATAATTCAATATGAAAAGCACAGACTTGGGTTACAGATATCTCATAGTTTCTACATTGGTTCGTATACCAGTGGGTCATATTCGGCAAGTTCTTTAACCTTTCAAGCCTCCAATGTCCACTGTAATAAAGTAATAATAGTATTACCCTCCTCCATTGGTGAGAATGAGCACCAAACATAGTTACTCATTATTTCTCAAACATGTGAAGCATGCTATACTTTTACATCTTTATTTCTTACCTACTTTTTTTTAATCATTATACATTTTATATTTCTCCTTGAAATGTCTAATTCTTTACTCTCATTCTAAATTATAAAATTATTATATAAATATGATGAACATACAGATTAAAATCATACCTACATTCTACACACACATGTATCATATACAAACAGTGTACATACACACTATGAATGGCTAAAGAAAACGTGGTTTTTCTACACAATGGAGTACTACACTGCCATAAAAAGGATAAACTAGAGTCATTCGTATATAAATGGATGTTCCTTGAGAACATACTTTTAAGTGAAAAAAATCAGACACTCATGAGTACACATCGAATTGTTTCTCTGACATGAGAAACCATAACTGTAAATAAAGACAAAGAGGTGTAATAGATATTATATAAAAGGAAGATAATATACAAAGGAGAGGAGTACTAGAAAGAAAGACGGGGAAAAGCAGAAAGGCAACAAAGGAAAGAAAAGGGAAAGGGAAAATATGGAAAATGATGAATGAACCTGATATAAATAGGGGGGAAGGGAGGAGAGGGGAGGGGCGGGGGAGAGGGGGAGAACCAAGATGCATCATGTACAGGTACAAAATAAATGTGATGAATGTGACCATTGTATGTAAAATATACCAATACATGTTCTTGGTTTAAAATAAAAAAAAAATATTAACTTCCTAATTTTTTATGTGTGTCACAAAAATCATTTTAAATACAAGAAAATTACATACCACTGTTTAGGAATAACTAAACTAGTACATGCAAAATTTTTTATTTCTTAATTTATTTTTTTTTATTTACCAAGAACATGTGTTGGTACATTGTAGATATATGTAATGATCACATTCATCATAGATAATTTGTGCCTGTAGATGATATACCTCAGTTTCCCCCTTCCCCATCCATCCCTTCCACTCCCCCTCCCCTCCTTATTTACAATAGATTACTTTGCGTTTTTTCCCTCTTTTTCTTTTCCTTTCTTTTCCCCTTCCTTCCTTTCCCCCTCCTCCCTCTCTATTTCTCTTCCCATTTGGATATTATCTTTCTTTTGCACAATATCTATTATACTTTTTGTCCTTATTTATACTTAATTTCTCCCATCAGGGAAACAATTCCATATGTACTCATGTGTGTCTGATTTATTTCACTTACGAGTATGTTCTCAAGGTACATCCATTTACCTGTAAATGGATGCGAAATGCTTAACGTCAAGGTTATCATACAAAACGTGTTGAGTAAACTTTAGCCAGTTTATTGTAAAATTAGTATTAATGACATTTTCATGCAAGGGTCAGCCTCCCCCGCCCTGAAGCTGTGTTGCGAGGTCTCCTCTGCTTACCTTTTGACAGCACCCCTCCACCCCTGTTGTTCCGTTTGCTTCTTCCAGTGGCCCAGCCTTGCCATGGGCTACTGCTCGCTTCCTGCCACTCACCCAGGGAACTCTGACCTGTAATTTATCCACACTTATTGGTGCTTTTTCTTCAGCATCCTTGATGAGGCATAGTGACTTTTATTACCTGTTAATTTATTTCATACATCTCCAACACAGTAAGCTGTAAAGACTGATCAAACATTACTGAATAATGAGAGTAGCTAAGGAAACAAGAATAGAGAAATAAAAAACATTTTGGAATATTATATGAAAAATAATTATTCCTGTATTCCAAAGGAAAAGCATATAAAGGTTAACTATTTGTAGGAATTCACCACGCGAGCATCGTCCTTTTTTGTAGGTTGTCATATCCACAAGGCTATTTTCTTCTCAGAAGTTTTATCCTTAGAAAATCTTATCTGCTGCTTGGGGATTCATCTCACTTTAAATAAGCGGTGCACTGGACCCAATAGCTGCAAGGGGCATGCTCTCTAGTTACATAATAATCATTGTACAAAAATTATGGGGACTCAATAAGGAGAAGAGTTTCATTAGTCTCATCACTTCTCCATCTCTAGAAGAATAGTAAAGGGGAGTGACCGGGCATCCTGAGTCTGATACTCCTTGATATTTCCTTGCTAGTGTCAAATTATTCTTTCTTCTTAATTATCTGAGTTCAAGGAGTAGGTAACTAATGGTTCGAAAACACACCTTAAAAGACTGACAGTGATTTACATACAAAGAAATTCTCACCTGAATTGTTATTTCAGAGAGTAACCTGAGACCCAGCAACATGAGCTTTGCCTGGAAACTTGACAGAAATAAAAATCCTCAGATCCAGCCCCCTGAATTTAAGTCAGCATCCCCAGGTGCTCTGTGCCTATTTAAGTTTCAGAGGCCATATTGAAGATCGTGGAGAGTCAAATCCAAATGCCTGCTGTGGGAGCCATAAAACTAACATAAGGGAATGTGATGAGTGAATATAAGATAGGATACAGAGTAATGGAGACTATGGTAAACTGGAGAATTTATGCATGGTATATGAGGAACAATTGCTGTTTGACTTGAGATTGTTGCAATGTGAGAAGGTAGGTTCAGGGTCTCTGTGAGATACTATCAAGAGTGATCGGGTCTAAAATTTATAGGTGATATATCATACATTTTTAACTACTGGCAACAATTTTAATTTACTTTCATTTAATATGAGATCATATCAGGCATGTGGACTGCTGTTTACTAATATCTAGCCAAGGCCTATGGTTAAAAAATAAATATTTATTCTGTTGAAACGTGACTTGTTAGAACCCTTTCCACAATGGGATGAGGACTCTATATTTGTATGCTTATCTATCTCTTTTTCTTTACTTTTTCAATTTTTTTCTGAGGTTAATTTGTGGCTTCATACACAAGAAATTACTTCCTGCAGCATCTCAGGTCAGAACGCAGTCTTTGGCTCTTTGTAAGGGTAAAAATGCAATAGTTTTATGTCAAAGTAACTTCCAGCTATTCCCTGAACATTGGCAGTTGCCCTTTTATTAATGTTAATAATATGTCAGGCTCTGAGGAGTCTGAGCGGGCAGTGGATATACAGTAAAACCACGTACAGTAGTGATTTTCAATCTTGAGTGTGTATCACAGTCACCTGGAAATTTTGTCGAAACCAATTCCTAGGCCACAGCCCCAAAGACTCTGATTCACTAAATCTGAGTCAGGCCAAAATAAATTGCATTTCTAACAAATTCCTGGGGGCTGAACTGATGTTCTTCGCCCAGGCACCAAAGTATGAAGGTTCTTGGTCTGGAGCAGAGAGGTGAGAGAAGTGAGGCTCTGTCTTTCTGAGATACACCTGTGTGACTACACCAGTCCTTGTCCTTTTTTTTTTTTCCTAGTACTGGGAACTGGACTAGGGGCCTTGGCACTGAAATATATCCCCACTCTTTTTTAATTTATTTTTTTACTTTTGAGATAGAGTCTCACTAGGTCACTAAGTTGCCCAGGCTGGGCTCAAACCTGCAATTCTCCCACCTCAGTCTCCCAGAGTGCTAGGATTTCAGGCATGTGCTGCCATGCCAGACTAACTATACCAATCTTTAAAATAGTAAACCATATAGCACAGGTTGTACTTCATCCCTATGCACTGCCTGTTGGCTTGTTATTCTGGCCCCTCCCCCAATATCAACCAGCCAGCCATTTCTATATTCCACCTATCAGAAAATGTAATACTGTACCTGCCAGGGACAGTGGCACTTACCTGTGTAATTTCACCAGTCTGGGAGGCCGATGCAAGAGGATCACAAGTTTGAGACCAGCTGGTGCAACTTAACTACTTACCCTGTCTCAAATTAAAAAGTGAAAAGGGCTGGTTATATAGCTCAGTGCCGAGGCCCCTAGTTCAATCCCCAGTACTGCAGCAGTAAACAAAGATATATAAATAAAGTTTTAAAAGGCAGTGCCTGACCAAACACTTACACATACATCTGGTCTTATTGGTTAGTCCCTGAGTCCAGGTTTATGAGGTAAGAACATGATGAAACATAAGAGATTACCAAAGATTCAAATTCCAGATTTTTCAGACACAGCTCAGAAATCTCCCAGAACCCAGGAACTAGTGCAGGGCTCTGTGTTTTAAAACTTTCCCCCAACTGACACAGTGAGAATGCACTGACCTCCTTGGTCATCTGAGCTGCTGCAGGGCCTCTGCACAGGTGGTTCCCCCTGTGCAGACAGGGTTTGCCTGGCCCTCTTTACTGCTGCTTTCACAATCTTTAGAGTTCTTCAAATGTCAGTACTTCAGTAAAGCCTTTCCTTGTCTTACAGACCCAATTCACTTGCCCTTGTTTCATAGCGTAGTCAAAATTATAATTAACCAATAGCCTAATGAGCTATATGTGTTATCCGTGACTTTCCCTTTTCCAGTGATGTTTACAGTGGGAGAGGGGCAATCTTAATGTAAACCTCACGGCAGTAAGGAGCAGCGTGAGTCTTCCTCACTGCTCCATCCATAGTATGTCAGTACTCAGTAATTGTGTCTTTAGAAAAATGTATGGACTAGGGGTGTAGCTCAGTGGTAGTGCGCATGCCTAGGATGTATAAGGCCGTGGGTCAAATTGCCAGAACCATCAAAATAATTGTTTTTTAAATGCATAGCTCAATTTTTGAAATCTCGACCCTCATGCTATGTGTTCTGTGCATGATCATTCACTATGACTGTAATTCAAATTGGAGCCTCTCCTTATGCAACCTCTGAAATCTATATAAATCTAATTATAATGATTTTCATATCATATTATAATTGCACATATATATACACACTTTTGTAATAAACTCTAAGCTACTGAGTGTAAGAATAGGCATTTTGGGGCTGGGGATTTAGCTTAAGTGGCAGAGCGCTTGCCTAGCAAGCACAAGGCCCTGAGTTTGATCCTTAGCACCCCCCAAAATGAAAAGAATAGGCATTTTGTCTATTCCTAACAAACAGGAGTTTTCTACATAAATACAGAACTATGCCTACTTGTCGAATGAAATATCTGTCCATAAAAATGAAAATGATATTTCAAAATGAACTCCTTTGTTAAATGTAATATGCATTAGACTTCAAACATTTCTTCAAATGTAAGCAATAATGTGGGATTTTTTTTCTTTGGTTTTTGAAACATGAGATATTTTAGTTTAACGAAATGACAAACTTAGCAGGAAAACAACAAAAAACAACGAATGATCCTGCAGCCAATTCTCATGAAATTTTATTGTCTGGTCACTTCTCAAGATAGACATAAACAATAAAGAGAAAGATTTATATATTTTGCAATGCTGGGATAGCATTCATTGTATAAGAGGTTTAAACTGCAACTTCCTGCTTTTCCTTGCACTTAAATGGATGCTTCATCTCTATTCCCCATAAAAAGAGACTTCTGATTTCAATGTCCCTTAAGATAAATATGTCCATAAATGTTAAAGGTTAACAAATGGAACAGTCTAAATCATTTTAAACACTCTGTTATGTGTGTTCTTTTTGCGTTTAAATGTGCCGGTTAATGAATATTTCTGGTAAAGATCTCAAATTCACAATAATAAATTCCTACCTCAAATTATACCCTCCTTGTAGGATCAGTGCTTATGTTATGGTTTCCAAAAATGCTTTTTAAAGGCTGGGGATTTAGCTCAGTGGTTAGAGTGCTTGCCTTGAAAGCACAAGTCCCTGAGTTCAATCCCCGGCACACAAAAACACACACACACACAAAAACAACAACAACAAAAAAGAAGTTCAAAAATGCTTTAAACATGACTTTCCTTGTCCCTGGGACAAAATACTCAACACCCGCAACTAAAAGGCAGTTAATCTGGGTCATATTTCAGTCCATAGTCCACTGTTCCAGGGCGTGGCAGAGAAACAGCTACCCATTTCATGGCAACCAAGAAGCAGACAACATCTAGGGAGGAGCCAGGAAGGGAGATACAGACTTCCGGGTCACACCCACAGTGACTCACATCTTCTAACCAGACCCCATCTAACAGCAAGGTAGCCATAATCCCCCATGATCCACAAGCCCTGCTTATGGGTGCATGAGACACTTGGGGAGCATCTAGCTGTAAACTATAACAAATATTTACCTTAAAATGAGTGTTAAACCTGCTCATTTGGTTGTCAAGTTTCTGGCAAATTAATGGATGAAATCATACCAATTTGTATTTTTATCCTCATCATAAAGTCATCTAATTGATAAGTGGTGTGTACTGGACATATAATTGAGAAGGCTTAAGAATGTGACAGTACTGCCTATGGCTAGGTTGTAGATCACTGAACTTTAACTCCTTTGTAAAGTCTGTTAATTTGATAATCAAAATATATACCTTTGCTTGTCTAGTTATACATAACAAATGACTTTAAAACTCAGTGGCTTGAAATATAATTTATAATTTCACCATGATCCTATGAATGAAGAATACAGCAAGTGCTCCAACAAGTTACTCCTCTGTTTCCAATGATACAGGTGGGATTACACCTTGGGGTACATTCACCTGGAAGCTCACCTCTAAAATAGCATTTCACCATGTGGGATCATAGTCTTCAGGGTCTCTAATCATTTGGTAGTCTAGTCTAGATCCATCGCAGCATGGAATCAATCATCCCTTGTTAATTCTGCCACATTATATTGGTCAATGCAAGTCAAAAGATCAGACCATATTCATGAGAATAGGACATAGACCCAATGTCTTTGTGAGAAGAGTAACAAAGAAGTTGTGGGAGTGATGGTAAGGTTGAGCCTGTATGCTAAGGAGCAAAAAGCTCTGGCATGGTGTTGCACGGTAGGCTGACTATAGATAATAATGTACTGTGAATTAAAAAAAAAAAAAAAAACACCTGGGAAAAAAGTGCCTCACTTCATGAATGCTTTTGTTTGCAAACACTTTGGTTCCCAAACAATTTATCAAAATTTTGTTTCTGTTTGCAAACTCTGCATCATATGACAAACACGACCGTGGCCATCTTTCCCACACAAGCACAACATGATCATCTTTTCCTAAATCGCAAAAAGAATCAAGTTCATGAACTGAGGTACCACCACTGAACTGAGGTTTCCTGATTAAAAAAAAAATATACAATGTATAAATTTACTGAATTACCACATGCACCCTCATAAATATGTACAATTCTATGTTTCTGTGTATCTGTTCAAATTGATTTAAATTGAAAAAGAAAAAGGATCTGCGACCACCTTTAACCACCACACATACTAAATAATACGGGTATAAATAATTCAGTTGCTGGATACACTTCACACTTTGGTGACCATGTTCACATTTAGTTGACTATGTGAGATTTTCTGAAAGTTGGAAAATGAGATCCATACTAAGTCTGAGACACAGTAGCTTCAGAAGTGACTGATAGTGAACTTCACTTATGTCCAAAACATGGAAAAGATTCAAATATGGCACAAATTATAAATATCTACTCTTACCCAGTTATGTGTTTGTAGTAATAAATTGATTTACTAAGGTAACAATAGACTTCTTTCAAATTTCAGTTTACATAAAGTTCTAATGGATCTCCAGAATCAGAAACTAAAAGAGTTAAATGACTGGCTAACAAAAACAGAAGCGAGAACCAAGAAAATGGAGGAAGAGCCCCTTGGACCTGACCTTGAAGACCTAAAACGCCAAGTACAACAACATAAGGTTAGTATATTTATGCTGTATGCATTTTTACTATACTAGAAACTCATCTCCGAATTACATGCACACATAAACTCACAATTCTATGGTTTTACAGGTAAAAAAATTTTAAGGCTTCGAATCAACAGCAACTTAAAATCATTTTACTCAGTACTTTTTGTAACCTTTCTTGCTGTGGTTTGAGTCTCAAATGTCCCATCTAAAATTTAGGTACTGCGAATACGATAGTAGTAAGAGGTAGGGCACGAAAGAGGTGATTAGTTCAGGAGGTCTCCAAGTAAAGGAGATTAAGAGCCTATGAAAGAGGCCTCATGCCATGAGAACAGAGCAATAAGACCCTTGTCATACTCTAGCATCTTGATCTTGGACTTCTCAGCATCCAGAACTGTGAGAGAATGAGTTTCTATTCTTCATAAATTGCCTAATCTCAAGGGTTGTTACGGCAGCAAAAAACAAACTAAGATGGTTTTCAGATAGAATTTAACTAGGCTTTTTGTACTTTAAAGAATCAAACTTATTCCTGAGGAAAATTTGGCCTATGTGATTTACTAAAATTCTGATTTCCTGGGAGAGACCCTTTTGTAGGTATTCCCGGCAACTCAGAAATATTAAGACTAAGATGTTTTCACTTACTTTTACCTTTGAATCAGTTACTTAGAGCATGCCAAGCTTGATTTTTAAAAAAAACGAACCTCTGTAACATTGCTTCCCTATATCGTACGTTGTTTAATTTTAGTATTTCTTTCTTATTTTCATTTTATTTATAAATTTACAGTTACGGTCCCTGGTTGTAAGAAAGCATATGTTACTTCTGTGCCTGAAATTTCTAAAAGAATATTCTTGAACCAAAATATGAGTGTACATCATCCTAATAGACACTATAAGATATTAAAACTATCTCTAAGGATTATGGTTGCAGGGGGATTTTGCCCAATTCATGAGGGTGTACATTGAAGAATCTTTGCAATTGGCCCAGGATGAAGATTACAGCATTTAGCAAATAAAAGTACAAGAAGACTAGTTGAATTTGAATTTCAGATAAACTGTATTTTTACAGTGTATGTCCCAAATTATTCATTGTGTATGAGACATTCACATTTTGCTGGGCATCCTTTATTTTATGTGGTAATTATCAGAATTGGTGTGTCTTGGATTTATAACTTTGAAAGAGAATATCTGTTCTCTCGACTCATACCTCCTAAATCTGCATTTTGCTCAAATTTATGCTCTTTGTATACCAATTTTTCAGATCTAACATTACAAGTCTTCCACACAGATAAAAGATACTTTTATAAGATTCAGAGTTTTTATTTTCTTATTTAATAAGCTCTGCCTTTCCCTAGCAAATGAAAGCAGTTCACTGGCCAGAGCAGTTTAAAATCAAGCACTTAAGGAGAGGTGTAACTACTCTAACCCCACACTACCATCAGGGAAAAAAATCAGCAATATTGTAATTATCACTTAGACATTCTGACTAAGGTTAATGGTCACACATGCATAGATCCTATTTGAACATTTGATGAAAGATCTGCTTCTAGATCTCTGGTGGCAGCACTTGGTCTCCTCTGGTGGACCTTTGTGTCTGCCCTCTTCCCCTTGCCCTGAATTGGAAGTTGCATGTGGAGAATTTTTATATACATCAATGATTCATTCTAGGGGCATCAGCTGGCTGCAGAAACATCTCAGCCAGTTTGGCATGTGTAGGAAATACAGGTAGTCATCCCAAAGGCGCTCTTAACCAAGGGTGGAAATTGATGGATTATTCCCACAGAATCTTTTCCCATGCTCTCCAAGGTATGCTTGCACAGTCCATTACAGATTCTCCAGCAACATCGAGCTGCAAATGCCCAAGAGGTAACTTGCTTCACATTCTCACAGACTTTCATAATGCCTTGTGAGATCGTCTTCCAGATAAGTTGTTCGTTGCTGTATCTTCCTCATAATATGTTTTTGGAAGAACCTAATACAGTATAAGACATCTTTCTAGAGTTCTAGCTGTAGAACCAGCTAAATTTGTGGTTTTATAGAAACCAGTAAATCTCTCAGGTTCTCCATATCTTCTCTTCTGATACAAGATTGTTCATGGCCACTTGGTTTCTGGTGTTGCTTCCAGTCAGGGTCTTAATGTGTCCAGTAGTAAATCTCTCAGGTTCTCCATATCTTCTCTTCTGATACAAGATTGTTCATGGCCACTTGGTTTCTGGTGTTGCTTCCAGTCAGGGTCTTAATGTGTCCAGTAGTGTTGGAATAAGAAGTAAGAAGTATTTCAAGAAAGTTCAAAACTAGACCCATGACATCGAACATCAGAAGGCAGGGTGCTAGTGCTGGATGTCTAGAGTGTAAAGAGGGAAGTGAAGGGGAAGGCTTTAAAAGAGAAGCACACAGAGAATGTTAGGGTATCCATAAATGTAGGTAACAAAAGGCAAATAGGGGGAAAGGCGTTAGCTTGGCATTCTGAACAGACTATTCAGTTTAGACAGACCATCCAAGATCTTAACATATTGACAATTACCTGAAATATGTTGCATTTTTCTCTGGAAGACATAAAGTGAATGGAATGGAAAATATTTGACTAATATTGTCATAAAATTTGAATAGATTGTACATTACTTGAAAATATGCTATTTCTGAGTATGCAATTGCCTTGCAGAAAATAATTTGAAACAGAAAAAGCAAGAGAATTATATGCTAGTTGATTATATAACATTTTACATTCAGGACTTATTCATGTGAAATGTATAACAAGAGGAATTGCATAGTAGAGGAATTGGTTTGGCTGTTCAGAGTGAGGCCACATTCTACCTCTATCTGTTCAAATTCATTTTGGGATGGATTAGCTTTTATACAATGAAGACAAAGGAAAGACATGTAGTCAATGGAAAGTGTGGCAATTCATAATACACTTTGTTACTTGAAAGCAATTTGGGTAAGAGGAAAACTGTTTAACAGAAACAGTTTAAAAAGGAGTAGCCAGTAACCAGATTTGAGCTTTACACACCGTGTACATCTATCAGAATAACACTGTTACTCATAAATATGCACAATTATGTGTTAATTACAAATAAAAAAGAATTAATTTAAATGTGAAACATATATTTTCTTAAAACTACACTTAAAAATATTTTTGTTAGACAGCTCATTCTTCATAGTTTGAAAAGAGAAACATAATTTCTTGAGGTAACTGAGTCCAAACTGAAGTCTCATTTATATAGTCATTGACTCACCTGGCAGCATTTTTCCCCTGAAAATGAAAAATCAAGGAAAATGACAAAATATCTCCCCCTCACAAAAAAATGCATCAGTAACTTTGTGCCATCCAAAAAAGTCATTTCCTGCTGCTGCCTCACTCCATCTCTACCCTAGTACCGTAGTTATTTAATTGTGTTAAGCCTAAAATTCTTAAATAATCTCCATTTTTTTTTCCTTAAAGATGATTATAATGCCAAAACTAAAGAAAAATACAGATTTTGCTGAGAGGAACTGATTTAAATTCTGCTCAGATGAGAGGGCCCGTGCTTGCTCCCTTTCTCAATTGAAGAGTGAGATAAAAATATGTGCAAATCTTGCAAATACACTCTGAATATTACAGATATGCTTCCGTTCATTCTCTGACATGATCCTTTGCTATCTCCATTTCAACAGCATTTTCTTATGAGGCAGGCTAGAAATTCAACCACCGTGAGATGCCACAAAGTCACTTTTACAGAATCTGCTTATTAGGCTAGTAAAGCAATTGATCCTGTATTGGTGGTTACTGTTAAATCTAACCAACTTGTTAACTCTGGATAACTCAAAAGTTCAATTGACTAAAAAAAAAAAAAAAGAAATCAGAAGAAACTTTTTGGTGTTCATAGTTACTGCTTCAGAGATAGAATTTAAAGGTTCGTTTTTGATCTGAGACACCCAAGAGGGTTTCTCTCTGGGGAACGAACACACTGGACCTCTGCTCTCCTTTGAAGAAGTATGTCAGAAATAATTGTGCCTGGTTATTTCTGTGTTAAGAGATGGGCTCTATTAGTGATGTTGGTAAAAGATTTCTCAATGGCAGCAATATTGCGGAGTAAAAGCATGTTCTGGAATTGAGCTTTCATTAATGGGAACACAGTTTGCCGTTTTGGAGGGTATTTTCCTGGAAAGGGAAAGATTGTGGACTGTTCAGTCTCATTACACTCAGACTGGGATCGAGGCTGAGTCTTCCTTTGCTAACCAGCTTTCTAATTCTTTTGAAGAATTTGGACTTTTCTCATAGATTCGTTGTCTTCACGGATGCATCAGCAAATTCCTTACATGAAAATTATTACAACTAGTAGGTACAAATATAACACACACACTGTGTTCAGATCTCAGTGAATGTTCTATATTAAATACTGATGAATACAAATCAAATAACCTCTTAGAAGCTCAGTCACTTGTCCTTTCCTTGAAGCTTAGTTAATCTCAAACATTTAGGTTGCCAAGATTGTGAAATATCCTCATCTGGTGACCTTTAAAGTGATCTGAATGTTCATGTAACAGGGAAGGTTTAGGTGTAATTTTGCCAGAAGATCTGACATTTCATTTCATTCCATCGCGTTCTGTCCTCTCTCACTGAACAAACACTCAAAAAGCACATGTGTGCCGTGAAGAACATAGAGGCTAAACATATGTGAAAACTTCCTAAGATGCTCACATTCCGGTACATCACGTAAGGAAATAGAAAACAAATGGCCATTACACAATGTGGAACACAGTACATGGGAGATTTTTTTCAACTGTTTTAGCAGATAAAATGAGGTGGCAAACGTGAGATACGTTATGTACCTGGTTTATATATCGAAGTTACACTACACCAGTGCTATGGTTAATGAGAGAATTAAAGCCTGGTCATAGATAGTCTTGTATACAAGACTCAGGCATTTGCAGTTGTTCTATGGGCCGTGGGGAGCTATCTGTGTAGTGAAGTGAAATTAGAGATCAGCAATTTAGGAAAATTTAATTTCTTTTTTGGTACTGAGGATTGAACTCAGGACATTCATGCTGAGCTACATCCTCAGCCCTTTTTATTTATTTTTATTTTGAGGCAGGATCTCACTATGTCACTAAGTTGACCAGGCTGGACTCAAACTTGGGATCCTCCTGCCTTAGCCTCCCAGAGTGCTGAGGTTACAGGCGCGTGCTACCAAAAAAATCAGTGTTTAGGAGGATGTGTCATGTAAAATAAATGACCAGAGAGAGAAGCAGGAGAACAGAAGACATGTTAGGGTATTGCAAAAAGTATGTAATATAGAGTCTAGATGAAAGCAGTGTCAAGGAAAATTGTAAACAAGTGTAACAAGCATTTTGGGGCGCAACACATGAGCCCAACAGACATAGACATAGAGAATAAGCAAGGGACTTGAAGTAATAGATTCTGAGTCTGGGAGTTGGGAGATTAGAATTGGAATTAAGAAAATTGGCAATATAAAAAACAAATACAAAGTTTGAGAGGAGAATGAATGATTCAGATGAGGCCCAAGAATGCCACAGATTCAAATAACACCTTTCAGTCCTAGCACGTTCTTGACTATCCTCGGTGAGATCTAAATGACGTGGTCTTAATTACTGCTGCGAAGCTCCTGTCCTTTGCACCCATAGCTCGTTAATGAAATTTGGACACTTAAAGAGGTAAACAGATCAATATACTCAAGAAAAACAGAATACCCTACTACCGCCACAGAGCCAGACCTCACCTGCTTCTCCAGTGCCCAGCAGGACACTTAGCAAATAATCGCTCTGTGATTTTTGGAACAGATGTTTTAATAATTCTCACTGATTCCACTCAGGCTTCATCACTTTTTTTCTGACAGTAACATGAACATTTGACAACATAAATAAACAATAAAGAGTTGTGTATAGGGGGCAAGAAAACAACTCAAATGTAAACAAGGAACATACCTTTAAAGTTGCTTATATGGAGTTACTATCTCTGTTACCCTCTGTCTTTGGATTTCTTTTTTTCCTTCCCTCCCTGCTTCATTCCCTTATTCAAGTGTCTTAATAGTTTTAAACTATTGACTGAAATTGTGTGGTAATAATACTCTCTTGACATATGTAATAAAGTTTAATATAAGTGAGCATCTTGTTCATGTAGTATATGTAGTTGTCTATGTATGGTGTGCTTTTATCATTTTTGAAAGTCTGTTTGAGAAGGTATTTCATTTCCCTTCAACATTCTACTAATAGCAGATATCAAGACTAACTTTTCATAGTAGATAAGGCCAGTTTTTTTTAATTTATTTATTTATTTATTTTAAACCAAGAACATGTATTGGTACATTCTACATACATTGGTCACATTCATTACATTTATTCTGTACCTATACATGATGTATCTTGGTTCTCCCCCCTCTCCCCCCTCCCCTCTGCACCCTCCCTCCCTATTTACAGCAGGTTTATTCATCATTTTCCATATTTTCCCTTTCCCCTCTCTTTCCCCTGTTGCCTTTCTGCTTTTCCCCTTCTCTCTTTCTAGTACTCCTCTCCTCTGCACACCATCCTCCTTTTATATAATATCTATTACACCTCTTTGTCCTTATTTACAGTTATGGTCTCTCATATCAGAGAAGCAATTCAATGTGTGCTCATGAGTGTCCGATTTATTTCACTTAAGAGTATGTTCTCAAGAAACATCCATTTATATATGAATGACTCTAGTTTATCCTTTTTTATGGCAGTGTAGTACTCCATAGTGTAGAAAAACCACATTTTCTTTAGGATAAGGCCAGTTTTTATTATCAACAAAAATCCATACTCAGGTTCTTATTTCTCCCATGTTATTTTAATGAATCAAGTGTATCTAACAGATCACTAGTTAATTAAAAATTACTATTTATCAATTTAATAACATTGCTCAGAATATCAGATTTGTTTGAAAGTTCATCAATATATCTACTAAATTTATACCTGCCCAAGACTCCCTCATTTTAGATGCATTAACTTTCTTTTTTATACTTGTTTTTATATTACTACTTCATTAGAAGCTTCTAGCATCTAGAGTGGAATTTTTAAAAGAAAAATAAAGGACCTCATACATTTCTCACTTTTCCAGTTAGTTGCATGTACGATGTCTCCATTTTTCTGAACTATACAAATTACTTTGAATTCCCTTGAATCGGTAATAGAACATTAATAATGTAAATAAATTACTTAAGTCTATGAAATATTTGAGGTTACATTTTAGGGAAACCTCTTTCCAAGAAAGCCATACCAGATATGATATCATGAATCATAAGACATTTATTTTCCTTGAAAAAGATAGCAAGGTACATGACCGTAAATCCATTTCATGTTAAGAATAAGGCCAAATATGGCATTATGTCTCTGTTAAATAATATAAAATTGTTCACTATTGAACAGTATCAATTTATCTCTGAGGTTGTGAAAAAAAGTGGTTTCTGGTAGGCCAATGGGTAGTTCTGTTATCAGAGAAATTAATGATAATATATATTACATAGCATTTTATGTTGTTACCAGATAAATATCTAGGTACTGTCTGCTAAGAATCATAAAACCAGTCAGACTTTTTATATGATGTTCTACAGTTTCAACATGCTGAAAACATTTAGTATTTAAAAGGTATACTCGGCGAAGTCTGGTGGCACATTCCTGTCGTCCCAGTACTCAGGAGGCTGAAGCAGGAGGATCTCTGTGAGTTTGAGGCCAGCCTGGGCTACATAGTGAGTTCAAGACCTGAATTAACTATATAGTGAGATTCTGCCTCAAAAAAACAAACAAATAAAAACTAAAAAAGTAAATAAATAAAATAACAATAATAAAATAAATAAATAAAAGATATACTTGGTTACTAAGAAAATTAAAAATAAATACTGACACGCAGAATGATTCTTTCCATGAATGTAAGCATAAGAATGAAATGGTAAGGAAATGATCGCAGATAGAGAAGAAAATAAGCATTTCTTCCCTGACTACTAACTCCACTGAATATGGTGCTAGCTGATTCTAATGTAGGTAGTATCTCATTTCACACCAGCACTTAACCTATTGTGGAGGCATTTTACAGATAAATAAATGTATTCTAAGAGGCTAAGAAATTATCCAAAGTAACTTCAGTACTAATTTTAGGCTCTATTTTTTTTATTGTTGTTCTTGTTCTGACTTTATTTTTGGAAGCTGTTTTCATTCATTACATTGTCTACACTGTTCTCAAATGGATGATCTCAAGTGGCTATCTGCCTCAGTTTGCCAAAGAGCTGAGAGTACAGATATGCACCACGACACCTCGCTAGATTCCGGTTTTAACCTGGCCCTCCCTGCCTGTGCCCCAGCCTCTGCCTCTGTTCTGAGGTCCCAGTGAAACTTGACTCCAGTTGAGATCCTAGAAGTACAGCATACAGAAAAGTAGAAGAGATTTGGAAGTACCAAGGTGCTTGTTTTTTAGGAACAGAGATTTCTGGGTGGAAGGGGTGAGACTGAGCACAGAGAAGTGGACAGACTCGCAGTGAGCAGTGGTGGAAAGAGCAGGCTGGGGATAGCTGTGCGTGAAGTGCTGATACTCAGAACACTTAAGGATTGATGTGTTAGCATGCATCCTGTAGCTCTTTCAGCTGGGGAGAAAAGAAATACAAAAGGAACAGAGAAGAAAATCAGGCTGTGATGTGGGCAACAATACTGTCTGAGCAGGGGAATAGTCAGAACTGAACCTCTCATATCCCAGTTCTGTTAGCCGGTCGGTGTAGAGCATTGCATCTGTGCTCTGCCTAAAACCTTCAGAAGCAACTTCTCTCCAAATAATAATATTCTCTTATAGTAATTGTCGTTAAACTAAATGCATTCTACATTTATTTATTAGACTTCCTGGTGTTTGCGTTAACCCGATTGCAGGTGTGACTGCACACAGGATGTGTGATGCATGTATACATGCATTGTAGAGAGTGGAAGGAAGATAGCATTGAGGGCTATCATTTAGTGGATTAGGGTCCGTCCTTTTTACTTCGTGACGTAGCTCTAAACATATTAATTTTCAGCAATGTCTACCACTTGATCAGTTATGCTAAAGCTACTTTTGTTAATGTCATGAAAATAATTTTCAAGTTTAAGTGTATTTTAAGGATTTAAAACCAATTATATATTTTTCCAGACCTCGACTGTAACTTCAGCTTTTCTTTTTCCAAATTACCCAAACCGCATTGCCTTTCATTGTTTATTATGTCTATCAGAGGATGGAGGTCAGCATGCACTAGATAAGGGTGAGTTAGGTGCAAGTTGGGTTCTTGCCATTTGGGTCGACATCTCTGACCTGGATGTGCCTAAATATACATTTTTGGAACTAAGTGGACGTTAATGTTTGAGTTCATACTCTGTACCAGACAAAATATTAAGCAGTTCTGCCTTACTCAGTCGTCACAACCACCTCAACAGATACTTATCCCAATTTTCCCAAGTAGAAAGCTGAGGCTTGGTGTGGTTGAAAACTGTCTCAAGGTTACAGGACTGGTCAATGATACATGCAGGAATCAAACCTAGCCTTCAGATATCACACTTTTCACTAGTTGTATACTTTCTCTTTATAAATGCGCACCATTTGGGTCAATATACTTCATACTGGATCCTTTTCCATTTATCTTGTGAAATATTTACGGATACATTGTCTGCTGTTTTTAAAACAATTTTTCTTGTTTACTGAGCCTCCTTCCTGCTGTTGGAAAACATTAAGTGCTTTTACAAGCTCTCAGATCTCCTCAGTGAAGGGGTCTCTCAGAACCCTCCCCCCTTTGGTAGCTTAGGACTTAGTGGAAATTTAGACATTCACTTCTAATGCAAAAATAAAAACAATGGGTTCTGATGCAGAAACTAATAAAGCTGCGTAATCACATTTAAGTAAGTGGATATCAAAACAAAAGCTCTTCTAGGAGAACTTGTTGGGGAAGCTTATTTAAAGTATTCGGCAGATTTACAGCAATTTATATGCCATAAATAGATTCTCATGGGGAGCTAGATAATACTGTGACCAACCAGGCTTAGCAAAATGCATATTTGTCTGAAAATAAAATTGGAAATCATTTCCAGATCATTTCATTAAGGGCAGCAGGGGATAAAGAGCCTAGTCCAGTGTGGAGATGATAGAAAAAGGGAGAAATGAAGTACGGGAGAAAAGAGGGAGAGGAGGATAAATTCCCTGTCTTGCTATCATTTCGTAAGAAATCCTAATACTTTCTGATTTAGATTATAAGCTTTTACATAAAAATAAATTCATGCCCATATGTAATGCATTGGCTAGTTGATCATTAATATCTCAGGCTTTTATGTCGTTGTTGTTCCTGAGATAGGTTTTGTAAGTAATTACTTTCCTAGATGTTAGACTAATCACTCTTCCTAGAAACTCCTCTGATTTCAAAAGAGCCCTTCCTTGCAAATTTTGTGTTTGGCAGAACTTTTGTTCTCATCAATCTGTCCTCTGTGTATATTTATTGCGGTAAGCTAATACACTACACCCTACTTAATCATTGTAATTAAGCATCTTTCTAATTATACATATTTGGAAGTGTTTTTGGAGGCTGTAGATAGTCTGACAGTCCATGCAAAACACGTGTCCTGTGCTTCTCGGTGATTATGGATGTGTGGTTCCTAAAACCTGCAAGTCTTGACACTTTCTTGTTTATTATTACTTACTGAAGGAGGAGGAGCAAAATAAACTATGCACAAAGTTAACCACTGCTCTTTTCTGATCCAGGTAGCTGAATCTATTCTATGGGTAAAGAGAACATTGTATGTCCTTCCATGGAGCCTACAGAAGACCCACTTTGTCTTGTTTTCTGTTAGATTACCTATCTATTACTTGTTATTTTTCACCTCTGAACCCAAAGCTCCAAATTTCCCAGCCTTACATACTTCGATGTTTTTATTTTCTAAGTGTGATTTCACATATGTGCTAAGAAAAGGTAAATGGCATGTATCTAGAGAAAACTCCTAGTGACTTTCTCTAGTGATTGTTCTAAGCTACCTTATGAAAACTAACTTGACCTGGGTGACAGCAAGAAAAATTCGGTACTTCTGATGGCATTCGAAGGAAATAGAAGAAAAATCTTACTTAAACCATAAAACTGGAATCATGTATTAAGGGAGTAACAAATTCGGCCAGGTACTTTAACTAGAGAATTATTTGAAGAAAAAAAACTCACAGAGGTATAACAAAATCCAAGTTGGTCACATCTAAGCATTTTTAATGTTATATTTCCCTGTTGCCCTTTTTTCTTGTCATAAGGAAAAAGATTGTTATTTGACATTAGAGAACAAACATCAATGACATTTGTATCTATCTAATAATGATATAGAAATTTAATTAAGGGAATGACAGATTTTTAATAATTTGGTAAGTGTTACAAAGCATTGCATTATAGAAATAATGGAAAGAAATATACAATAAAAGAGCTAGTATGTGTATTTACATGTGTTTATAAATTGTAAACTTTCGATAAAGGAAAACATTTTAATATTATGTATTACAGCATTTTGATTTGAATGTTTTGCCTTCTGATAGACAAAATTTTAATATACTTCTCTGGGGATACATCTATATTTGGAAATAATTTGGCTCATATTTCAGGCTTAATTAGCAAATAACAGTAAATCTCCACTGTGTAAAAATCTAGCTGTGAGAAATTCAAATCCAGAAGAAGTCAATATTTAACTAAATTTTTAATTAAAAATAGCTTGACAAAACTTTAGTGGACTTAAAAGAAATTAGTAGTCTTGAGAATCCATGATCCCAAATAGGTAACAGACATTCTTTATCCAAATGATAAAGATACTTAGGTTGACAGATGGATTTAACTTTTTAACACAAATCTTTATGTTTGACACTTTGATTACTTTTAAGATTTACCTTGTACAAAACAGACTCTGGACATTGGACATTTTATTATCTTTTGTCTTTTGATGATATTGGAGAGATTAGCTAATGCTTCGATATGCTCTGATACATATTTTTGGAGTTGAATTCTGAGAAAATAGGCAATTTTGCAGTAGTTGCTATGTTGCAGCTATTGAGTGTATGTGGAAAAGGTCTGTTTAACCTTTTATAATTTAATCCATGATTAGGAGTGAAAAAAGAAGTAGACGTTTTAAAAGTTACCTAAGAGAAGAAAAGATACCGAAGTAACACTCATTCAAATATGCTTTACGCTCACATACTCCAGTTCTCTGACTCCAGGGGGAACTACAGCCACTGTAGAGAAGTGTTCTCTCCCTTCTCCACTTCTCTTTCTTCATTACAAGTCCAGATGGCTCTTGTATTTGCTTTTAAAATGATTAACTCACCACTAGCTTTAGTGACACTTTGTGTTAGAACTTCTGCAAAAGTACAAAATGTAAACACTTGATCAATATGGCAAATGTACCATTTCAAAAAGGTTCTAGAACAAATAGATATGCAAAACAAAATCAGACAAGTAAGTATCAAAAAAACAAATAGTATACTTGATTACAGGTACTTTACCTAGACTCAATCTGGTTGGAAAGAAGCATTTCATGAATCAAATAAGGATATCATCGTGTTCCTTTACTAATATATATTGAAAACAGTTTATGTATAGAAATGTGATTAGTGTAGCATTTCCCAGTAGTTTTAATAATTGTAAGTATATATATTTTCGATATTGAGTAGTAAGAAAAAATAATTAGCTAAATTGAAGAAATCAACTGATGATACACTGGTCACTAAATTATTATTTTAATCATTCTTGAGATTTCCAGCTGACAAATTTCAAATGTTCCCAGTCCTAGCTTATGTAACTCAGAAAACACGGACTTCACATGATTGTCAAGGACAACGCTGAATGTTAATGTTTCCATTTTCGGCCTCGTGGCAGAAAGAGTTATTAACCAGTGTAAGCTCTGGAATGTCAAAGACGGTGATAGGCAGAATAGACTCCACACACAAAATAGATGCATAGTCATTTTAGCCTAAATTGCTTTACTTGAAAATGTAGCATGAAAATCTAGAGAGAGGATGTAAAAAGAAGTGATTTTTACAGTGCTTTAAAATATTGAGGCTTGAAAAATAAGTCTTATGATAAAAATGCTCATGCATTTAAGAGTGTGATTCAGTCGTACTAATAAGTTCCCCTACACTTGCTATAACGTTTGAATAACTAAGAACACAGGTGTAAGCATCATTGTTTTGTAAGTAGAGAAAACAACATTGCTAGAAAATAACAAGTCGTGTCCCATGTCTGCTTCTTTTTTTCTTATATTATTAAAAGGTGTTCTAAGAAGCAAAATCAACTGTTAGAAGTTTTGAATTCCTATTCACGGAAATCCTAATAATAATTACAGTGGCAGGTTAAGGTCTTAGATGTGGAAATCCCAAGGAAGATGTCTTGGTTCTGCAGCAGCCAACTCTTTTTAGTCCTCTGTTTACTCTGTATTTGTTCTTCGGTTTACACTTGTTTATCTTTGCCAAAAAATGTACACCGTGATTTTTAAATGATTGTAAGTACTAATTCACAGCATTATTTGATTGAAGTAAAGAATGACTTTTTCAGAGTCCTATTGACAAGTTAGAAAGCTAGGATTTGAATTATTCTGGTTTTATCCCAGGGTTCAGTTAAGAAAAAGTGTTATTTTTTGCCAGGATTGGGGGCTGGTAGTTACACTAAAAACCTTCCTGTATCGTAATCTTTGTGTAATCACAAAGGACTAAATTCATCCATGTGTATTGTCACCAGCCCCTCCCCCGTGGCACCACTCATTTTGTAAATGTTTGATTTTCTTTGCGTGGAATATGTAGAGTGACCAGTTCAGAGAATATCTCTGTTCTGGTGGGTCTTAGGTTCCAGCAACTAGAAAGAAAATCACATATGACTAAACTAACACAGAAAATGTTGAGCAGTGACACTGTTAGAATTAAGAACATAACAGAACTAGAAAATAAGGAGTGAGCAACTTTAGATGAGTGTGCTCATGGCAAGTGTCCCTGGGACGATGACACTTAACATGAGTCTGGAATTACAGGGAGAGATCATTTAACGATCTGGAGAGAAACACAGGTCAGGCAGAGAGAACAATTTTAGGTTTTTTTTTTTTTTTCTGGTGCTGGGGATCGAACTCAGGGCCGAGAACAATTTGACTCATTCACAGAAGAGAAAAAGCAACTCTATCTGAAACATGGTATGAGAGCACAATAGTGTGCAGTTAGATTGGCAGGGTAGAAAGGTGCTAGATAATGTATATTTCATGTAAAGCATTTGGATTGTCCTACTTAATGTGATGCTGTTTCATTAGTTTTTATACAGAAGCATGACATGTGATTTATAATTGGAGTAGAAGACTAGCATACAAGTTAAAAAGTAGCACACGGTCTAGTGGAAGGATAATGAGGAGAGGGTGGTACACGAAAGCCAGGGTAAGAGGGTGCAAAGAATAAAGGAGCGGCCAAGTAGTCCAGTAACCAAAATGTCATGTAAAATGCTATCAAAAATATCTATTGGGGGGGCTGGGGATTTAGCTCAGTGGTTAGAGTCCTGCCTCACAAGCACAAGGCCCTGAGTTCGATCCCCAGCACCAAAAACAAAACAAAAAAATCTATTGGGTTTGAAAAGCTGAAAGTTGCTGATTAACTTTACAAGAGATTATTCTATGGCATAGCGAACCAACCAAGTGAATAGTACGGTGGGGAGGGGGGGAGAGGGGGGAGAACCAAGATACATCATGTATGGGTACAGAATTAATGTAATGAATGTGACCATTATATGTAGAATGTACCAATACATGTTCTTGGTTTAAAATAAAAAAAAAAAAAAAGTAAACAGAAAACATCTAGATAAACATGTAACATAAGAAAGTAGCAGGGGGGTTGACTGATCAAAATAGTCTGTTTTATTTCTATGGTGTTAGAGAACTTCAGTAAAGTAGAAAAGATTGAAGTTGACAGAAGTGTGGGTGACTTTAGGAAAAAAGTCATCGAAAAGGGGAGAAGTTACAGGATAAGGAGAAAAATCTACTTTATCTTTGGCACCGCGTGGTTTCTCTTTTTACTTTCCAGTTTAATTGACAATAGGAAGTGCAAATTATGCCGAGTGCTATAGCATAGCAGCAGATTTGCTTGAGATGTTTGTAGTTAATGAGAAATTATATTATCCCACAGACAACAGAACTAAAACACATACGTTTGGGGAGAAACGATTTCAACTTAGCAATTAGACTATTACTTTAACTTCCTTTTGACAAATTTTATCTTTCAGGTGCTTCAAGAAGATCTAGAACAAGAGCAAGTCAGGGTCAATTCGCTCACTCACATGGTGGTGGTAGTTGACGAATCTAGCGGAGATCACGCGGCTGCCGCTTTGGAAGAACAACTTAAGGTCAGATTATTTTCTTTAATAAACTAAATAGGTCCTTCAAAATATTTAATTGCAATTTGAAAATATATAGAGTCGATTTAGATGCAATTCATTACAAATATTTGCATGCAATGTATTTATAAAAATAAATTCAAATTATTTCCCATTTGTGCACATTGTCCTTCCATTAATTTACACTGTTTGCCCATGTTGGTTTTCTGGCCTTTGAGGAAACACACCAATGCAGAACCATTTATTTTTATTATAACTGAATTGCATATATTAGTGAACTTGTCTAAGGAATGCTATTTATGACCTCTTCAAACCAACAGTGTAAGAGAGGATAAAGATTTTTAATAAGGGAACCACATTTGATTAAATGAAGAGAAATTGAATGCCTTCAGTGTATTTATTTCCTGTAAACCTTCAGTTGTATCAAGATGCAAGCATAGCAAGATGTTTAAGTCATGAAATTTGGTTTGAGTAGATACCCAGCCTTTCGAGTCCTCCCCCATCCTAAGTTATAGGGTTTGTGCTTTTGGAAAATCAACCAGTACATCTTAAGAAAAATGTGAATATTTTTAATATGTCTTTTCTTCTAAATTGTCAATGATCAAGTGATACTTTAAAAAATAACAAAGTGTATTATGTATATCCAAATAGCAGCATTAAGGGAAAACACAAGAATTCATTCTGAATGAATATGTGTACAATTATATATTACCACTATAGAGTGTTTTTGAGGCATCCATTGTGCCCACCAAATGCCTGCCTTTGCTCTGTGACAGGTAGGAACCGAAAGTCTGATATGTCAAAGTATCTAATCAGTGTAGGTTTAAATGGCTTTATCAGCCCAAAGTAGTTCTAAACATAGTTTCTCCTAGCTAAACTATCACATAGGTTCTTAAAGCCTTATCTCGGTTTTCTTCTCCTTTTGTGTGAAATGTTTTTTGTTTTTTTTCCTTCCAGGGAAATGTCATTTCCACAGGTTACTGCTTTAGACTACCAGTCTCCAACAATGTTATCTCAATCTCCATCATTAAATGACAAAAAGAAAGCTTTTGTACTATGTTGGACACTGCTACAAACAAGCATTTAATATATCCTGGCAACTCATTTTAATTAATATTCAGTGAAATTGCAAAGATCTGGAAAGCTTATAAGATCCACTAGAATAATATCATCAAATAGATAATCATTTATATTGTATATATACACAGGTACATTCCTGACCAGCTAATGTACCACATTTTAAGAAATTCCATGGTTCTGATACAATTGTAGCATATAATTACAAGTAGATAAAAATCTAATACTCAGTGTTTCTCAGAAATCTACCGAAAAGATAAGGCTGTAAAACAGGAGTTGCTTAGAGTGGTAACTAGTTTTAAAATACAAACCAGGGTAGAAAATTTACTCCTAGACTATTTCTAATCAAAACAAGTGAGAAGTGCTCCCTGGAAAACACCCAGTTTGACATTAGCTGACCCAGCACAGCTACATTTACAGTATAATTATTCCAAAGTGATACTTATGGGACTGAGGCATCTTGAAAAACAATGCATAAAACTCACAGATGGTGATTGGATTAGATTTTAGGATAAATTGGGAGTGGTGGGCCTAAGCCTTTCTATCGTCATTTAGTTGTTATCCTACTTGCTTTCAGTTTTTTTTTTAACCTTATTTACTGCCTTTATTTCTTTAGCCCAAAGATATCTACTACAACAGCTGTGCATATATTAACTATCTCTGATTCACATAAACCAACGCACATTGCCCATGATTGCCTTCCCTTGAATGAGTGTTAGAGACTGCCTCCCAGCCTCCCCTTTGAAATTCTCTTTCCCCTCTTGATTCTCTCATAATCTACATAGCGCTTTACTGGTACCTGACTTTTAGATGTACTAGACTAGTAACTAAAAGGAAGAGTTAGAAGGAAATTAAGTGGAGACAAAACTCTGGTTACTTTTCTTTCTTCTTGTTACTTTACTTTCCTGAGTTGCAAAGGAATCCATATTTAAATTCCATAACTCATATAACCAACAGTTAGAATTGCCCTAGTATGCTCTGTTTGACTTTGAAAAATAGGTGATTAGTTCTTAGGTTCTTCACAAGTAATATAATCTTGCCTCACCTCGTTTAAATTTTAAAAAGATGAGGAAGAAGACATGGTAGAAAAAAAATGAGGTAAGAAGAAAGTACAAAGAATTAAAAGACAAATACATTAAAGGAACTCTTTTAATAACACAAATATCCTGGGCAAGTCTAACGAAGTCCATGTTTGCTGTAGAATCGGTGGGTTAGAAGTAACTGGAAGAATTATAAGAAAAACATGTATATGGAACCCATGTCAGAAAAGAGCTTTTATTGGAGCGAGTTCTGGTCATCTATATCTTCTTCCCCAAGACCTGTCAGTTTTGAGTACTTCTCTGGCACTTTCTCCTTCTCTTCCATGGCTTCCCATGTCACTACAATGCCTTGATCTCTTTGTTCCAGTCTGTTGCAATGCCATCCGGAGGCTCAAAAAGAGTAACCAGCTCTTTTTAGTAAAGAGGTACAAGGAGGGAAAACTAAGGAAGTCCTCCATTTAGTGTAATTTCTTTTCCTCAGTGAGCACAGAGTTACCTCATTAGCCCTTTATTATTTTTTTCTATTTTTGAGGCAGAGTCTTGCTAAATTGCCCAAGCTGGCTTCAAACTTGTGATCCTCTTGCTTCAGGCTCCTAAGTAGCCATGATTGCAGGTGTTTGCCATCTGACCTGGCTTGAGAGGTACATTCTTAACATCTCCAGATAGAGCCAAAATTTCTTTCCATAGAATCTTTATATGTGTTGATTTAGTTATGAACTGTATAATTATGGTATTTATGTTATTTTTTTAACTTTAAAATTTTAGAAGTCTTTTAAAGATGTAAAGAAAAAGGCAAGAACATATGCTTATGGATTCTAAAATAGTCATAGCTCATAAAGGATATTCTGAAAAGTTCATTGTATTGTATATTAATTTCTTACTCTCAGAAGTTTTCCCTGGAATGTCTGCGTAGCTCAGAGTTTTGTCTTTAACTTTAGAGGTTTCCAGGATGTCAAAGCATAAAAAGCCTGATTTATAAACAATGATAAGTAAACTATTTTTGACAAATATATTAGATAAATATCTGAGGTTGATAACTTATGTACAGTCTTCAGTCCTAGAGATTAGCATATCAATTTCTATGCATTCTATGTCCCATTTTTTTCATTTATTAAAACAATGCTTACTATGCTTACTATGTTCCAGGGAATATTCCAAGGTAGTAAAACAGTGAAAAATGAATGTCACTACAATCCGTTGTTGTGATGAGTAATTTGTGAGCATGCTATCTTCCTTGAAACCTCAGAAAAATAGTAACCATTTTATACTGCACTTGTTTGAAATCAAATGCTAACTCCTTATCATTCAAGGTCACCATGGTAGGCCTTGTAGACATGGTCACTGCTTTCTTGGTACTTGCAATCAGGTAAATAGGCATCAGTAAAATATTTACAAACATGAGCAAATATTTTATAATGGACACAATGTATTTCCGAAGGAAAAGAATAAGATTTTGTGGCAGCAAGTCAACCTAATATAAACTGAAATCGGAATGCATGGAGTGATTGCTTAGGAAAATAATTTTTAAACTAGGGTCTTTAGAATATGTTAAAGAAACGGGATAAATGGTATATGTATAAGGAATATTGCTGGAGGCAGATAGTGCTCCTAAGAGGGAAAGGTGGGAAATGTGAATGTGTTATGTTCAAGAAGCTAAAAGAGGACAAATTGGATTATAATTTTGAAATTCAGAAATCTCATGTCAGGAGTTTGGTAGGCAGAGACTTATGAATTAGTTAGTGTTGATATTAAATTTCAACATAGTACATTCAGTCAACAAATATATTGAGCACCAGGTCTCTAACAGGACAGCAGTTAGGACTACAATAGCGAGTAGGGCAGAGACAGCAATTGTGGTGCCTGGCTTCCTGGATTTGCATTAATCAGATTCAATTAAATGTAAAATTATGGTCGCAGTGAGTTCAGTGTGACAAAAATATGCATTGCTAGATTCTCTGTAATGTTCTAGAAGGTCAGGAATGACCTCCATGCATGACCTTAATTAAGATCTGAAGATTTAATAGAAGTAAACTGGGCAACACTAGAGAGTTGGGAATATTCTGAACAGAACTGCATTCATTCAACAAATATGGGGGCTGGGGATTTATCTCAGTGATTAGAGTGCTTGCCTTGCAAGCACAAGGGCCTGAGTTCGATCCCCGGCACCACAAACAAACAAACAAACAAACAAACAAACCAAACAAATATGTATTAAATAATTTCTAGGTGCCAGCCAAAAGTGTAGGGTTTAATATTATGGAAAAAAAATGATTCCTGTATGGAGCTTATATTCCAAGCAAATATAATAAGCAAGTAGTACACCATGTGCATTAGTCACTTTCCCATCACGTTGATAAAATACCTGACACCCACAAATTAAAGGAAGAGAGTTTATTTGTCTTACAACTAGTTTCCAGTGGACTCAGTTCATAATTGGCGGACTCTGAGGTAAAAATGTCATGGTGGAAGTGTGTGGCAGAGGAAGACTACTCAACTCATGGCAGTCAGGAAGCAGAGAAGGGAGCAGCTAGGGAGGGAGATAAATCCTGCAAAGGCACACTCCAAGCCTTTGCAGGAAATGTGTGGAAGACACATTTCTCCCACCTTCTAACAGCACACGGAACTATGAAATCAACAATAGATAAATCCACTAACGACTACAGCATCCCTGTCATCCAGTCACTTTTCACAAGCTCCACTTTTTAACACATGAGATCTTTGGGGGACATTGTAGACCTAAACTATAACATTTGGCCCCTGACTCCCAAAAAACTAGTGTCCATCTCATTGTATAAAATGTATTTAGTCCATTTCTAAGAGTTACCAAACTCTTAACTATATCAGCTGCATTGAAAAGGCCAAGGCCAAAGTCTCCTCTGAGACTCAAGGCAAACTGTTTGCTGTGAGCCCCTTCAGAAACAAAAATTTAAATACTTCCAGTATTACAATGGCACAAATGGGAGGAATAGGAAAATAAAAAGGTATCAGACCAAATTAAGGCAAACATTAAATCTTTCACTCCAGGTCCAGCATTTAGGGAATATTGTGGACAGTTGTGAACTCCAAAAGTCTTGAGCCAGCAGCCCCTGTTCCTTTGCTGTTTGCAGTTCACATGACCGTTCTCTTGATCTGGCTCTACTTACCTCCTGTGGCTTTTCTCGACAGAGGATCTATGTTTCTGTCATCTCCCAGTTCCTGGGTCTCTACTGCATCTTTGGCTTCATTCTCACAGCTTCAAACATTACCCTCACAGGGGTACACTGCTTGGCCTCCTAGGCCTTCCTTTGAAATCTGGTTGGAAGCCTCCATACCCCACAACTCTTGCATTCTGCATTCCTGAAAACCAGCATCACATGGATGATGCCGAATTCTGCCTCCAGCTCTAGGAGTAGCGCCCCCGCCCCCGCCCTGGCTACAGAGGAGTGAGTGTCTGGACGGCTGAATTCAGGTTTATAGTTCCCTAGGTGTCTCGGAGTGGGCAGAGAGCCATGGGTTCTCTTTCCAAAGCAAAGCCTTTCAACAAATTTACTCTTTTACACCCTTGAGCCTGTGATGTGTGGGATCTGGCCATTTCCGGAGATGCCCTCAAGGTAGCTTTCCTGTTGTCACAATACAAAGTCTTGACTTCTTTTTAGTAGTACTAAACTCATCAGCAACCACACCTACCTTTGTTTTAATTTTGCAGGTGGTTCATTTTTGTCCAAAATTTAAATTTTTCAAAATTTTCTGCTTTGCCTTGTGCCACCAGTTCTCACTAAATCTCGCTAAAAGCAGCCAACAGTGCCCATGGCACAGCCTGAAAGTCGAGCTGTCTTGAAACTTCTGCCAGATCAGTTAGTCCACTGTCCTTAATCTGCAAAGTGTCAGGACATGGGCAGAATGTAGACGGGTTCCTTGCCAGAAGGTAATATACATGATTTCTGGTCCAGGTTCCAATAGAGTCCTTATTCCCAGCTGAAATCTCATGAGCTTAATATTTACTATCTGAATTCATGTCAATATTCTGCACTTCTGAGCTCTGACTAGAATCATCTATCAAGCTCCATTTATGGCATTCTAGAACACTTCTAGCCCATGCCTCCAAACCTCATCTGCATACTAGTTCCAAATGTTTCTAAACCACATGGTCAGGTAGTCATAGCAACAAACCCACTTCTCTGATACAAACTATTTGTATTAGTCACTTTCCCATCACTGGGATACAATACCTGACACCTACAACTTAAAAAAGGAGAGGTTTGTTTGTCTCACAGTTCGCACTAGGTTCGGTTCATGTTTGGCTGCCTCCAAGGCAAAAATATCATGGTGGACAGATAGAACAGAGGAAAGCTTCTCAACCTGTGGCAGCCAAGAAGGGAAGAAAAAAGGTAGGAGCCAGGGACACAGAATGCATACCTAGTGATGCACTTCAAACAGGCTCCACCTCCTAAAGGCACAAGTAGCAATGAACTCATCAATAGATTACTCCCCTGGTGAGTATAGCACTCCTATGATACAAACACCTTGCAGAAGCCCTGCTTCTAAACACATGAGACTTTCGGCAGATATTCTAGATATGAAACATAAAACCATGGGCAAACTCATGAGTAGTTAAAAGGTAAAATTTCAACACTTCAAATTTTGCAGATTTTAATTGGCTTCATTTGTGTTTCAAGTATATAACAGTAGTCTTGACCAAAAGTATATAGAATGCTCTGCTCCACCACATGGAAAGGTTATATTTACCTCCAGGGAAGGCAATGTCGTACAGAAAATGGAAGTGAAGTATAGAGTCAGCCTGATTACAGCCCCTGTATATCTTATTTGAACATGGTTTGACCAGTTGGCTGCTTGTGATTGGCTGAGACTCAGCTACTTGTTATGTAGTTTACAGTCTGTTTGTACATCATGTTAGTTTACAGTTCACTAGGTTGAGAGAAATCTTTGAGCCAAATTTAAAATGTGTGTTGGAGGTACCTTTAGATCAAAATTAAATTGAATTGACAGAGTTACGTGGGAAAAAAGGAAAGAAGCAGCTTTAAGCTATGGTGTTCAAGGGTAGTTTCATGGAGAGGATGATATTTAAGCAAAATCTAGAATAATGTAAGAGAATTATTTTGGAGGTGTACAGGTCCTGTGGCACATTTTGCATTTGAACAAATTAAAAAATTATGAATGGAGCATGAAGAAAGCATATTGTGCTAGGGAGATAGTTGTTTCTAATAAAGAACCAGAAACATGGGTAAGCAGATAACTTGCAGAAGATACAGTAATGAAAATATCTTCTAGAGAAAAGGCAGAGCCATTAAAATCTTATTTGTAGGTATGATTTTTGTATATAAGTTAAAACTATATAGATGTATCAAAGGTCCCTGTGGCCATAAGCCTGGGAGTTTCTGTGATACAAAAGGCCTTTAAATCACTTTGTTCAATGACTAACCTTGTAGTGTAGTTACTATCTTCTGTTTTGAAGAATTGGAGGTGCATTGAAAAAGAATGCATAGATATGAATATACTTTTTTGAAGAAGCATAACCTGGAAAACAATTTTAGAGGTGATTATTAAACATAAGATGTATACTGTATACTTTCTCATCTCATGGAGTTAATTGCATTTATTGAATACAAAATAATTTTTGGAAAAAGGTCTCCAAGAACTAAGATATATTTGATGAAATCAATACAATACATGGAAACAACTCTGTATCAAATAGCATTAAACAGTTTCTACAAGTATATTTTTGTTTTAATACAAATTTCTTGGTGGACATGTTACATTAACTGATCCAATGGAAGGGAATGTATTTAATATATTTTGATTTCTCTAAAGTATTGTATATAGCCTCTTATGATATGTTCATGGATTAAGTGAATCTTCCTATTCCTAATGGGATTGGTGGAGAATGTTTTTCAATGTATTCGTTCCTAATATTTGACTTATGTGCTAAATAACTGAAATAAATATGATGGGATTCCTTTAAATTGCATTGTTAGAAAATGTGGGAGAAATATGATATTTGAGGTTTTTAGTGAGTACTGTATAATGTCCTTTCCTATAGAAGTTTTTATTGGACTCTTCCCTTTTCTACATCACATTAGCAGGTTTTTAGCAATGTCCTATGGGCTGGGTGTGGTGACACATGCCTGAAATCCCAGCACTTTGGGGGCTGAGGCAAGAGGATCACTGTGACTTTGAGGCCAGCCTGGGCTGCATAGTGAGTTCAAGGCCGGCCTGAACTACACAGTGAGACCCTGACCCCCCCCCCCCAAAAAAAAGCAATGTCTCATGCAGTTAAAATGCCATACCACATCCTTTCTTTCATGTTATGTTTATTTTCTGAAATGTTGCCACTTTTAAAAAACAACATCTTTAAATCAGTCAATTAAATTTAGGATAAGAGTGTGGCTGCCCATCTATTCATATAAATGTAAACACATATAGACACATAGACATGTATATGTATAAATGCATGTATGTGTATGCAGTTGGCCTTCTATGTCTGTGAGCTCCACATCAGTACATTCAAATATATTTCAAAAATACTTGTGTCTATATGGACGATGAACAATTTTTTTCTTATCACTTGTCTATATGATAAAAATATAACAATTATTTACATTGTGTTATGTATTATAAATAACCTACAGCAGTGATGGCAAACCTTTTAGAGATGAGTGCCCAAACCACAATCCAAAACCCACTCATTTATCGCAAAGTACCAACACTACTTAAACCTGAATACTGGGATTTTAGTTGAGAAAAAGCAACTCATATGTTAACATCTTTGGGGGGTGCTGGGGATCGAACTCAGGGCAAGTGCTAGGCAAGTGCTCTACCACTTGAGCTAAATCCTCAGCCCCAACATCTTTAGTGTTAAAAGAAAAACAAGTAACACACGTGCCCCCTAGATTCACACCACTGACGTGCAGTATATTTAAAGTGTACAGGAAGATGTGCGTAAACTATATGCAAATAACTTGCCATTTCATATAAAGAATTTAAGCATCCTTGGATTTTGGTACCTGCAGGGGTCCTAGACTCTACCCCTCACAGAGATACAACAATATATGAATACTTGTATACATTTATAAATATATTTTATCTGTATATACGTATATATACATATATATATATATATATATATACATACACATACATATGTATGAGAGCACGCTACATGGTTAAGCGTACTTGGGCACCATTGTGATACTAAACAAAGCAACGAGATACAGATTTCTAGTAAATAAATTAAATATATGATAATTATATGATGTCATAAGTTATAAGGACTAATAATTGTGTTTTGTGTTGCTTTGAATGGACTACACTTAAGGTCCAAGACCAGCACATTATTTTGGATGAATTTTCTAGGATAGGGAGGTGACATCTGAAAAAAGTTTGTAGAACCAAAAATTCTTTCAATTTAAGAAAAGCCTAATCAGAGAGAAGTGGCATGTAAATGGTATTGTCATGTTCAAAACAGACTAGCTTTTCTCTGTATACCTTTAGACGGTTGTGTTATCAAAGGTAGGTAGAAGTTAGTAACTCCAGACGTTGTCTACCCAGATCTATCATAAATCCGTGTTTCTCTATCCCATTATCTACTGGATATATCTGGATATGTCCAAGAAGCATTTCACACTGAACAAGGTGAAACTGAATTCGTTGTGCCCTGTCTCTCAAACCTGCTTCCTTGACAGAATTGCCCCCCCTTTTTAATCATAAAGTATAAGATAAATTGCTATGAACTCTAGTCACCCTATTACACTGCAGAACATTCAAACTTATTCCTCCTGCCTTATGTTACTCCTTATCCAGTTTCCCTTTATCTCCCCTCCCCTCTGGTGACCAGAGGTCACCTACCTACCTACCTTCCTACCTTCTAGTGACCACAGGTCTACCCTGTACTACCACAGTTCTACCCTGTACTTTCATGAAATTAACTTTTATAGTTGCCACATATGAGTGAGAATTTGTGGTATTTTTTATGTATCTGCTTATTTCATTTATATTATTATTATACTAGAGTATTCTTGCAGTGGAATAGAAGTTTGGGAAGAAGCAAGCTGTTATTCATTGATAAGATTTATTGAAAACTATAATGTCATTATGTTCGAGTAGGTTTTAGAAGAGCTTGCATGCTGAATAGTAAGCTAGAGTTATGACCTCTGAAGTCCCTTCTAATAGCATATTATATATGGGTGGAGTGCAAGAAAGTAAAAGGAAAGTATGCCCAACCTTATTGAGTAGAAGTATAATTTTTTTGATTCTGATGATAACCTCAGATTAAACAGCATGAGTTACTTGAGAAGAAAGAATGGCAAAATATGCAGAAGTTGAACTGTATTCTACTAGTTACTTTTACCAGCAATTATAATATCAGAAGTGACAAAGGAGATCTAGAGGTAGAAAATAAGAGTGCTAGACATTTGATCAATAACATCTTTTTGTACGTTACCATTATTGTTAAGGTCATTTCTAATTTTAAATAGTGAATATGTGAACATTGTACAGATTACAATAGAAATGTGACACATTCCAGTTAATCCAAAAGTACTGAAAAAAATGAAAATAAAATTGATTGGAAAGAAAGTAATATCCCAAAAGGTGTTTGTTCAGAAAGGCTTTTCATTATGTTTTTTATTATGCCTTAAATGTGGGGAGGAAAAAATTTACAAAACGTTAAACTCTGCACAAGTAATAAATAGATATTATTTATGAAGAGGAACATTGATTATATATGTTTGAGGTACTGTGGATTAAACTCAGGGCATTGATACTGAGCTATATCTCCAGACCTTTAAAAATATTTTTTTGAGATGGGTCTTATTTGTAAAATTGCCCAGGTTGGGCTTGAACTTGCAATCCTCCAGCCTCTGCCTCCCAGGTTACTGGAATTACACACATGCATCACCCCACCACATGTATTTCTCTGTAGTTTCCAATTTATATCAGATAAATAACACACATTTTAAAAAATAACTTCGAATGTGAATGAAATAATCTACAAGTGTCAGTAATTGCTGCTCGTGATGCAATAATTATAATAATTAGCGTATTTGCTTATTATTTTATACAACTTGTACATGTCTTGTATGAAATCTTTCTTCTGTATCACAAGTGAGAAAGCCAATGCATAAGAAGTTAAATTCAAGTTCATGTAGCTTGTGACAGAGCTGGGAGATACCCAGATCTGTGTGATGCCTCAGTCTGGGTTTTCTTCTAATCTCTCAGTTTAATAGGAGAAAACTACTGCGTGACCTTGAAAAAATTACGCAGTTTTTCTGAGTTCTGGTTTCCCAATCAGCAAGGGAGGGATAAGGAAACCGATCTAACAAGGAAATGAAGTTTTTACCTATAAATGTAACTCATACATGCAAATGTACACTATAAATACTGTATATAGACTCCACCAAAAATGTCTACACACTTCAGGAAAAGAAAAATTTACATAAATATTTTAATACTAAATTTATTGACATGGCATGAAATTAATACAAGTTACCTTTGGCTTGTACAATTACAAGATGTGCTCAAAGTGGTGGCCATTAACTTCCAGACATTTACTAGTACAGTGAACTGCTGCTTGGGTGACCTTGGTCATCGAGGTTGCTGCTCATGCATTTTCAATTTCTACTCTAAGAGCTGGCAGTGTAGTGGGTTTTCTGCAATATACAACATCCTCTAGGGTCCTTCACGTGAGGGTAACACCATCTGTTGAAAAAAAAATCATACTACTACTCTTTTCCTGAAGTGTGTATACATTTATTGGCAGACTCTGTATTAATTTAGCACCTACCTTACAATATTGCATAAGTATTTAAATATTTTCTTCCTCCTCTAGAACAACAGTGTCTCATTGAGAAGCCACTATCTTGGTGTAGCTATTTGGAACACTTGAATTTTTCTTGCTGTGTATGAAAAATTCGAGTTTTAATTTAATTTCAATATATTTAAACATAAATATAAAATTGGTGCAGAATTCAGTTATTGGAAAACTTTGTTTTCAACAGCTTAAGTATGTAAATTTATTCTTAATTCCAAGTTTTATGAATCTAATACAATTTAAATCTTTGTGATGAAAATTGAACATGCAAATCTGAAGTTTTATCAAAATGCAATGCATGTTAGATTTCAAAAATTTTCATTGATATATAACCTGTGGTAATTTACTTGGGTGTGAGGGCATTTAATTGGATGTTAGGTAGATTTGAAAGAATGCAATCTCTAGATTTCTAGAGCTACCCTCCATCTTGGCTTTATGGCTTATTAAATAAGGAATAAACTCTCACAGGTTCAATTTATCAAATGAACTCAAACATAGACTAGCAATGCCCACCATATAAAATAACAAGAGAAATATAAGCCAATATGTTGAAACAATATTCTCTATGAATATAAGCACTAATTTTAATATTTTCTAAAGAGAATTATAGCTTTCTTAGTCTCTGAAAAAGTCTATCCTAAATTTTACACTGTGGCATTTTATAATTTTTTTTGGCAATACTGAGAAAAGTACACATATAATTGTAGCTTGAAGATTTTTCTTGAAAGTCACATACCCATCATTGCACATTCAAATAGTATGTTCCCAGTAACCAGGAAGTCCCCATTAAATCTTATCATAGTGATAAACTCTTCCCACCTCCTCAAAGTTAACCTCTAGTCTGATTTATAATACTCCAGACTAGTTTTGGTATATTTTAAATTCAATGTAAATGAAAGTTCATGATACGTACTATTTTGTAACAATATTTTCATTCATTGTTGCATTCATAAGATTCATCTATGTTGCTGATAGCATTAGCTCATTAATTTCATTGCTAGATGTAATTACTTTGTATGAATACACCACAATTTAATTATAAATTTTAGTCTTTAGAAAATTTGGTTTCTTTCCAGTTTGGAAACATTCTACATAATGCTTCTATGCGTTTTTATGAATACGTTTATGTGCCTTTATATTGGTTGTGTACCTAGAAGTAGAATTTCTTGATGGTTGGGTATGTATATATTTAGCTTTATAGATATTAACAAAGAGTTGTCCAAAATTGAAGTAAAAATTTACACTATCACCCATAGTGAATAAAGGTCTAAATTGCTTCGTATCTTTTTCAATATGTGGTTGTCAGATTTTTTAATTCGAGCCTCTCAGGTGGGTATATAATAGTGCACGGATAAGCATTTGAATATTATAATCAGCTTAGTTTCTGAACTAACCCATCCTTAGGCCAATATCACATGGTTTCAGTTACTATTGCTTTGTGATAAGTTTTGATATCTGGTAGCATTGTAAAGGAAAGATTATAGCAGCCAGTTAAATAGGCAAGAAAGATTTTTATTCACAACTATTGCACCATGGGTCAGAACAGTTGCCATTGGGATGAGACTGAACTCAATTCCATTGAACAAAAGGCAGGAGAGATTATAAGCACTGGTATGAGCTGGTGGATAAGCACTGGGGTGGGGGGTCTGGTGAGCAGTATGATTAGGTCGCCTGTGCTTGCTAACTAAAGTGAGACTTTTGCCCTACAACAGAGACTGGAGGATAGCTATGCTATATTTCTCAGTGATCTTTCAAATAGATGGCTCATAGGCCCTTGGAAAGATATTGCTGAGTTATAGATTCATACCTCATAGAGGCATTAAATTAATATTCAATTGCAGGATCTCTAAGTGACCAAAAGATGGAGGGATAGGGCCTATAGTGAAAAAAAATAACAACTGTATATAAAATTTAGCGAAGCTGAGAACACTACAGTAATTCTGTCTTCTTGTCAGTTAATCAATAAAAGCCACTTATATTTGGTGGGTTTTCTTTTTAAAGGTTATTTTGGCTACTTTTGCCCATTTGAAATTCCACATAAATTTTCAAATTAGCTTGTCAACTCCTCTCTCAAGCCTCCAAAAAATCCTGCTATGATTTTCTTAAATTTTATTGAATCTATACAGAGCAATTTGTGGAGAATTAACATTTTCATTTTATTGGCTCCTTTAATCTTTGAATATGGAATAGTTATCCATGTACTTAAGTCTTTACTTTCTCTCAATGTCGTGTTATAGTTTTAAAGATGAGAGTCTTTTCAATATATTTTCCTAGTTTTTATATATTTTTGCTGTTATATTTTTTAAATTTTATTTTCTACTTCTCTATTCTGATATGGAGAAATAAGATTGATTTTTGTTTCTTGGCCTTGTTTCCAGAAACTATGCTAAATTTATGTATTCATTTGTAAAGTTTATCTACAGCATCATTCAGACGTACAGTACAGGTTGTGTATGAGTGATGGCAGCTTTATTTCTCCCTTTCCAATCATTATTCATGTTGTTAATTTTCTTTGCCTTATTATACAGTGTAAATACTATAGTTGAATGAGATGATTATGGATATATTTCTCATTTTAGGTTTCAGAGGAAAGGCTTTGAATCAATCTCCATTAAGAATAATATTTCCTATAGGTTTGCTATAGATTCCCTTTTCTCCTACATTTTATTACTACTGGGTGATGAATTTAATCAAATGTGTTTTTCTGAATCACTTGATAATAATATTTTTCTCTGTTATTCTCTTAATATAGCAAATCAAATGGCTTAACTTTCTAATGTTATAATAGCACAGATTCCTGAAATGAACTAAACCTGGATGAGATGTATAATCTTTTTTCTATGTCGCTTGATTTCATTTTTTAATGTTAACATTTGACTTGGAGTTTTCCCATTTTTTTTAATGAAAATAGTCGAGTAATTTCCTATCTTGTAATATGCTTGTTAGGTTTAAGTACTTGGATAATGCAGGGTTGGGAATTTGCCTCGTGCTTGGAATATACAAATAGAAAAGTTTCAAGTTAAAGATTTGATATATTAATAGATGTAAAACTTTCAGGTTTTGATTTGCATCTTTTTTAAATTTTTCTTTTCCAGATTTTCCATTTGTCAGTCTGAGTATTTTATATCCTTCTGGCAATTGATCTACTGCATTGAAAATTAAAAATACATCAATGTACAGTTCTATTTGGCCTACATGATCTTTAATAGTTTATTTGTATCAATATATTTGATTGAGGAGATGAGATATAAAACAAGGAATTTCTAAATTTTCTGGAAAATGCAGAGCTGATGATCTTTAGCCTATTTTCCCGCATACTAACCTCAGTAGAACTCAAGTAGCTCTGTACTCCTTAGTGCAGTTTCACCATTTAGCTCTATTCTGTCACCATACATTCTCTTATACTTAGGTTATGTAATGTGTCTTATGTATACACATTGCAATTTGTGGTTTCTTATAGTTGGAAATTTCCAATGCCAGGAGTTACAGTGGAGAACAGATGGATATCAGTTTTCCATGCACTTATGTTTAAATAAATAAGATATATGTTGGAGGACTTTCCTTCTTTAAAAATGTAAAAGTGAATGATTTTTGACTTGTACAAGATGTGAGCCTTATAGATTATAGATAAAATACGAAAACTTTGTAATTTTAGTGCTGCAAAAACGTTTTACTATATTCATTATTCTGTGAGGCTTTAGAATTTCCACGTGTGAAAATAAGCCTGGTTTTTCTATCAAGTGACTTCTAAATCTTTATCAATCACACTCATCTCAATAATGGATTAGAGTTTCAGGGCACTATCACATGTGACTCTAGCAGGGGCTTGGCTGGAGTGTACCAAGGCAGGTGCTGTTAGCTCCACTTTACTAGGGAGAAACAAAAATGCACCAAGATTGATAGTTTGCCAACCTGCTACCAGGTAGAGCTGGGGCAAGATTTGAGTCAACCTGGGCTTTAGGACCAGGGATGTGTAAGGCTAACAGAGTCAAAGATTCCTCTGCATGGTTAATGACCATTGTAGATTTTCAAATCTAGAATCTAAGGTTGAGAGAGCAGAACTTCACATGTGGGTCTTCTGATTCACCACAAATGACTGGTAGGTAGTTATTTGATGAAAAAAAAAAGAGAGAGAGAGAAAAGGGCTTCAGAATTAGGAGAAAAGCTCCATTTTTATAATTGCAATAGTAGTATTCAGGCTGGAGAAATGTACATGTGAAATCCACGTATCAAAGCATGAGACATTAACCTGAAGGAGTTCAGAATCCGGGAGGCATAAACCAGTAAGGAACAGTGAAGCTCAGGCTACCACAAAGGGACTGGGGATGTGATAAATGTTGGAAAGAACTCTGTCATGCTGGAATGCTTAGCACTCCAACTCTTTGTTTTCTGAAATCCCAGTTGAATTGACTGGTGGGAGCTGGAGACTACAGAGTTTATTAAGCTGCCAAAGAACGTTAAATAATAGTCTGCAAATAATAACAGCAATGGTAATAACAAAAGGGCCTTTCTAGGTTTACTCATTAGCACTTTATAAACTCATGAAAATAAATAATATATGGGACTGACTGAAATAGCACAGAGAAGTACATGCTTATTCAAATTGAAATCTCACTACGTTTTCAGCATAATCACCAAGGCAGAATTTCATTAAGTAGGTAGTCATATTTACCTTTTAAAAATAAATTCTGGCAAAGAGCACACATCTTTTATCTAGAAGTGCAACTATTTGTTGATATTTTTCTTATGATTAAACTAATATGAAACTGTAATATCAAGTATGTTTTAGATCAAATTATAATACTAGATTTCAAGTCCTTGTCAAGTTGGTTAGCTAAAATGTTTAGTTAGATCTAGTCAAACTTCTGCTAACATAAAATATGAAAAAGCATGACATAGAAGAATACAAAAAATTCAAGAAGTAATTTGATGTCTATACTTTCTGTAGATTATGTAGCACAGATTGAAAGGCATAGATTTTTATGTTGGGTTCTCTACAGCATGAATGGCACCGTGAAAGCAGATGGTCCTTGATATCAAATCCCATGTACTCCACACCGTGTCTTCCATGGCTCAAGAGAAGTAAATCCAATCCGAGTGTCAGTTTGCTCATCTGTAAAATGCATCTTTACATGCAACAATCGTCCATTCTTTGAGTTCAGTCAGGAGATAGCACAAGATCATTTAAGCGGAAGTAAGAATATTTTCTGAGAAACTCCAACTAAGTTTTTTTAATACATTGAAGTAAAGTTTTCTATCCTGGTCCATACGCTAGTGGAGATACAAGGCATGCACATTGTAGTATGCTGCTTCCGTTAACAGTTTATAAAATGCATCACAGACTTGGCTAAATATTAGTAGGGTTCTGTCACATTTCTTGTCTCATAATGTGTTTCTTTTTATTTCCTTGAGTAAGGTACTTGATGTGATTTCTATTTCACTACTGGTAAGACAAAGTTGCTTATACTTTTTAACTGCATAGGTATTTGTAAAGTAAGGCAGAAAATAAAGAAAGAAGTGATTTTTTCAGAAGGCCCATTACACATAAAATTCATTTGGCTGGGGAGCATATTATAGGGCCTTAAACTATGATAAAATGAGATGGACTGCTTGCTGCCTTCCTTTGTATAAAGCTCACTGGCTGATGCACTGTGCGGTTCACGGCACATAATTGTTTCTCCTTTAGTGGACATATGCCTGAGATCACTTTATCTCTTACTGCCAATTCTGATGGGCAAAATTTAGCTCTCACATTCTGACACATACTTCCATAAATTCAAGGATCACTGTACTTAAGTTTTACCTCCCAGGCTTGTCAAATTTTTCTCAGTTGCCTTTATCCAAATGTTCTTTTGGTAGACATTTTTCACTTTTACTCAGAAAAAACAATTCAACCAAACAAAGGAATTCACATGAGAAACGTTCTTTGGCATGGATAACAATATGAGATGTGAATGAAACGGGAGGGGAGAATCCTCTCCACTGCGCATCTGAACATGGGTGGTAATGGAGTTGTGATTTAGTCCAAGAAAACATGTTAGATAAAGTAAGTGCGTTGACATTTAGCTTTTACTGCTGAGACTAAATGAAAATATAAATAAATAAAAATTAATTTCTTTTTCATTTATTTGTATATTTGCCTACTTTTAGAAAAATTTGTGTTATTTCTAAAACCTCGAGTTATGCTTCTACTTATATGGGAATGCAGAAACACTTTTTTCCTCTAGAGAAAAGGTTTCTAATCATAATACAGTAGTGTTAACAGCTATTAACAAAAAGATTATCTCGCTTCCTGTCATTCTGTTGGATCAGATTCCTTCTGCTTTAGTAACAGTTGAGTTATACCCACTCAAACTTTGATAAAATCTCATTTGAGTGATTCTAGAGCTGAGTGATAATCTTCCAGTTGCTTAGCTCATAGGTTGTGATTTAAATGAAGGCCAATAGTTTTAAGTAATCACTAAATAAAGCCTGACATTCAAACACTGTAGGTGCATCTATGTATACTTGTGTATGTGGCATTGCATCCATGGGCAGATATGGAGATCATACAGGCAAGCAATTTCTAATTCATTTATCTAATTTTACTCAAATGAGTAAAAAGCACTTATGCCCACATTGCAGCAGAAGTGACTTAGATTCAATTCACTGAGAGTACACTGAGAATAAGATAGATTCAAATAGTGGCACTTGTTACTAAAAGATAAATCTTTCAATAATCTACCAGAAAATAAAGCATGTATTTGTAAAGATTTAATAAGAGCCTTCGTAGGGCAAAAGAATAAATGACCATTGACAGTTATTAAAAGATTTGATATAAAACATCTTCAAGCAAAATGTAAATAACCATTAACACTTACATAACCTGTTTTGAATTAAAAACACTTTCCAGTGGTACAGGCCTGTAAGCCCAGCACTCTGGGAGGCAGTCTGGAGGGTCACAAGTCCTAGCCCAGCCTGGGAAACTGAGTGAGACTCAGTCTCAAAATGAAAGATAAAAATAAGGAGAAGGGACACAGCTTAGTGCAAAGACCCCAATTCCAATCTCTAGTACCTCAAAACAAAACAACAACAAAAACCCTTTTCAGCATATAATCTTGTTTAATATTTGTAGCAATTCTTTAATGGATTGATTTTCTTTTCCTTAAGAGAGATTTAAAAATTCACCTGTAAGCTATAAACTTCTTCAAAAAGAATCACTCTCTCTTAGATATGTCTTTTATATTAGATTTTTAGGGCTACTCTATTAAAATGCTACAGACTGGGTGGCTTAAGTAGGAGAAATTTGTTTTCACTCTTCTGAATGCTAGAAGTGTAAGATCAAAGCTGTTTTTTGGCAGAGTAGGTTTCTTCTCTGTCTTCTCTCTTTGGCTTGCTGTGTCCTCACATGGGATCTCTTCAGTGTGCACATTCCTGGTATATCTTTGTGTTCAGATTCAATCTTAGAATGACACCAGTCAAACTGGATTCAAACCCTCTCTAATGGCCTTATTCTAAATAGGACCTTCACGGAAAGAATGAGTTCCAAATACCACTCGCATTTTGAGGTGGTCAGTGGGGCATAGTGCTTCAACATGAACTTTAGGGAACATATTTTGACTTGTAGAATTTTTATTTTGTTTATATTTGGTACATGTTGGATTTCAATAAGTATTTGTTGTTTGAGTAAATTCATGACTCTTAAATAAATGGAAAAGAGGCTGTCATCAACCTGTCATCCAAACCCTGGCTGAGGTATAAACCTGATTCAATGAGTTTTCAAGATTATATACTTTCTTTGATCAAAAAGAACATTTTAAATGGCACTGTTAAAATAGCTGTCTTAAGTAGGTTGACCATGTAGCTAAAAGAATTTGAATTATGAATGTTTTAGAATTCACTCATTAGTTTAAAAAAAACTATAATATGAAATATGTCAGAAAACATGTTTCAGAATTTTCAGAAATTTAGTAATTGTATACAATATAGAATTTTAGAGTCTCTATTTGGATTTGTATTTTAGGATGCCCAACTGAAATCAGTCAATGACCGATTTTCATCTATGGGGTTATAGGCCTAAAATGTTGCCTCGGTTTACCTTTGTCTTTCTTTAACACTATAGAAATGATGCTCTATCAATTTAGAATTCTATATTCATTTGCTTTCATTTATGAAGATGATACTATAGTTTGATCCTCCCCGCTTGACTCCCATCTCCAGTGGAGTTGATGGGCTATAATAAATACCCCATATTTTGACCTTTTGCAATTATATCATTTAATCAGACAGATGGCATGGTTTACAGCTAAGAGATGAGATTTTCTCTGATGATATTTTTTCACCACTAATCTACGAACTAATATCTTGCATGTCATTTTACCTGGCATACAGAAAAGATCACTAGGTTTCATTAAAAGAACTTCAAATACGATTTGGAAAACAATCCCATAGACTGTTTTACAATAATTAAATGGTTAAAACAGTTGGTTTCATGGATTGAGACTGGCCTATTTCCTGTGGATGTCTTGCCTCACTATTTCAGTGTGATGGCTTTTGTGGTAAACTAGCATTATTCAGAAAGAGTCGAGTATAGAAGAAACTATAAAATAAGAAAATCAGTTGCATTATGCTGAAAGCAGTAACATTTTTATTGACATTTCTGATGAAAATCTGAAAACTCACTTGTGGCTGAGTTTCATATGAGTATATGATCATTTTAATATTGTAGTAAAATGTTTATCGCCTACTACTTACTCATGGGTGGGATTTCTGTTGTGAAATAAGGGTAGATTAAGCAATTAAAATAAAAAAAGCCAAACCATCTAAGAATAGCTGGATTTTTCATGACCCTAATTACATTTACATAGTTTGAATCATGCAATAACGTCTTCTAGGAGGACTGATCCAAAATGTAGCACTAAGTAAAATGGAAAATAAAATGAGTCTAGAAACTGAGTACATTTTTCTTTTTTTTATTTTATTGTAATGGTACATTTTAGATGTACATAGTGATAACATTCAAAAATATAAATTACAATTTTTCTAGCACTTAGTCTACACAAAATAAAGCATTATCATATTTTGATATACTTCTAACTTTAAAGATCCAATAACTGTGAATAATAACTCTTATTTATGTTATTGAACATAAATGTGAAAAAATCAGAAAAGTTGAAATTTTATGCTGAGTTACATGATAATAGAGCTGAAGTAAATATTTTTGTCTTGTGAAACATTCCCTTTGCATTAAAATTGTCCAAATTTATATTGTCCATTCAATAATCATTTGTATTTGACTTATGTTGCTTATTAAAATAATATATATTCTTAAACGTGAATAACATGCTAAAACTATGGAAATTATTACTCAGAAGATACAATTGTCTCACTACATTACTCTAGAGACAGAATTTCAATGTTTTCATAATAATAATCAAAATAACTTTGTCATAAAAATCCAAATAACTTAAACAACCTGTGGATAAAATTAAAGCAGCTAAGAATTTTCTTCTACAATCCAAACATTAGGCAATTCTAATTATGTAGAATTGTTTAAAATAAGAATCATTTTAGGTTTTCTTTTAAATAGAATTTACTTCTTTCAGAGTGCATTTTTAGATTTAAGAAAGATACACATTTTACATATTCCCATTGGAAAATCTCTGTTTTTTTGTATTGACAAATAGTATTTGTACAACTTTATGGGTTATATTGTAACATTTTGGTATATCTATATATTGTGTATAAATGTCCAATTGTATATTTATGCCTTTGCTATTTTACATTTGCTGTGGAAACATTCAAATAATGGCATGATAGCTGCTTCCGATTATATGTAAATATCTGCTTTTTAATGAAACATAAAAACTGAATGAAATAATCTGAAGAAAAATGAAAGACACGTTACTTACCTAATTAGAAGTAGCAATGAAAAAGTTGTTCTTCACATTTCCTCACATACATGAGAAACTCCTAGTTACTTTGTCAAATCCTTCTTGCCATTTTCAGTGAAACTCAGTTTAAATTTTTTTTTTTTAAACTGTGGTTGGTTCTTTCTTCCCCAGGTCCTGGGAGATCGATGGGCAGGCATCTGTAAATGGACAGAAGACCGCTGGGTTCTTTTACAAGACATTCTGCTGAAATGGCAGCGTTTCACCGAAGAACAGGTAAGTCATGGGGAAGGGGGAAATTGTGGCAGCAAAATACGTGGGGGAGGCATTCAATTGGAAAACAAATTAGAAATACCTATTTTAAATGTTTTTCTTCTTTGGGATTCTTTGATTTCTTCCAGTGCCTTTTTAGTGCGTGGCTTTCAGAAAAAGAAGATGCAATGAACAAGATTCACACAACTGGCTTCAAGGATCAAAACGAAATGTTATCAAGTCTTCAAAAAATGGCTGTATGTACATTTTAGTATTCAATAATCTTTCTAAAACTATTATAATTATTTGCTATTTTCTAGTCTGTTAAGTCTTAAATCAAATATTCATTATTTTTGCAGCAATGATAAATTATTCAAAGACAGCATATTGTTACTTTGTAAGATTAAAATGGTGAAAGCTATAGGTTTATTTTCAAATTTTTCTCAAACAAAATTGTACTGTTAAAAAACTTCAGTTGAAATTTTAAATATAACACTTGGAAGTATATGTGAGCCTTCCATGAAATTCTAAATATCATAGTTCTGAACTAACAAAGTTTGATTCTCAGAGTAATATATGAAAAGTATGAGAGATTATCCTCACATCTAAGAGGTTTAACTTTAGTTTGGCAAACAAGGAAAACCAAAGAGCACTGATTATAAGGTGCCTCATATATTTTGTGAAATGAGATTTCTTTGGCAGTAAAAGGACTCCAGGGAAAGCTTCATTGAGACATTTGATTTCAGTTGGACCTTACAAAATTAGAAAATAAAGAACTTGAAAGCTTCCCTTGCTCAGTGAATTTTATTGTCTTCCAGTAAAGGAGAGGCCAATATAATATTAGGGGCTTAATCTTTTAAATGGAATATTCTAAAATTAGGATTTCCTTAAATTTTTAATGCATCAGTTCTTTTAAATGATAATTTAATATTCACTATTATAAAACAAGTATATTGCAAATAACATTTTATAATTCTATCTTAATCTTTGTACTGTACTGATACTACATGTTGCACATTTCAATATTTAAATAATTTCTTTAAAACTAAACTTATCCTTCCCTAGTTATTTTAAGTATGTACCATTTTGCCAAGAAATTTTTTGCTTTATATATTTTTTTGGCTCCATAGTTACATACACTTATTAGACTTTTATTTTAAAATAGACTCACTTATGTTTTACTCATTATTACAAGCTAGTCTTTTATTGCTAAGAAAATATTGGGCAAAGAATACTTTCTTGAGTTATGTGACTATGAAAGAGAGAATTCATAAAAGTAGTCTACGTTTGACTGGAAGCAGGAGTTAGGGTTAGCGTTATTAAATATACTTAGAAGTTTGTTCTGAAGCTGATGGAGAGCCATTAAGAGTTTGAAACATTCATATTTGCATTTTTATAATACTGTTTGATTGTGAGATTTTATTAGGAGATTAATTAGAAAATGTGACTAGCACCAGATTTAAAGATGAGAAGAGAGACATGAAAAATGTTGAGATGGAACAAATAAAATTTACGGTAAGAGACATCAGTTTAAAATGGTACACGTACTTTTCAAATGGGCTGCTCAATCTCCAAGAGGGTTAGTAGACCTGATAGGAAAATAGATGAGGAATTACAGAGATAACAAAAATTATCATAATTTGGAAGTTGGAGTTGTTGAGTCTAAAATACTTTTGAGACATCCAAGTGAAAACACCTATTCCATTATTCGGCTGGATGTCCATGGTAGACTCTCTGAAATGGATCCACACCTACTTATCAATGCAGAGCAATAAAGAGTGTGGAATGACATGACTGATAAAAAGGGACAGAAACTGGAGGAACATATTCAATCAAGTGATATACTGAGGAAAAGAAGCTTACAGAAAGTGACTGAACAAACATGGTTCAAGAGTACAAGGAGAAGAAAGAGAGTGGTATTGCAAACATGAGAAAAATATTTTTAGAAGACAGAAAGTGGTACATATTGTCATATACCACAGGAGATGAAAAATTCAAGATTTTATTTAGAAGAAAGAATACATGCATTACATATTCTTAAGGGAGGAAAATCATAACAATATTGTTTCACTGAGCAAAATATGGACTTTTCAGTCAATATGTCGGTAACCACAGATTATCAATGCATAGACCTGCTCTCTGATTAAGAACTAAGCTATATTGCTATCAAATGCAGAACCATATAATTTAATAATCAATCACAATGAGAGTAGTATAACCCCATTAGACTGAATACTGTTTAAATGGAAGCAGTTTGCCCCTGTGTTCCTACCATGTCCTTAGTATTTAGGATGGTGTTTCACATGAATTAAACATTCAACAAATAGTTACCTAGATAGAACCCATCAAGGAAATCTCATCTTTACAAGGAGCAGAGACCAGGGAATACACAATGAGCAGAACTTTGAAAAGCAAGACTTAGTTGTTCTTCTAGTTACTATTACCATATAGCAAATAACTTTATTGTAACTTAGAATGAACTTTTTAGTATGTTCCTGAAGTTCGTGGAGCAACATGCTGTTCATAGTTTGCACAGAAGAGCTGCCTTATTTTTGCTTCGCAATATCTTGACCCTCAGCTGGAAATTATACAGAGCTGAGATCTACAATCATCTGGAGTTGCTCATTCACTCATGCTGTCTGTAGCCTGTGTTCCAGGCCTAGATGTCTGGGGCTGCTGACCCAAGTGATTTCCCTTGACCTGTTCATCACAGCGCGGTGGCCTCAGATTAGAATTTGCACAGTGAGGCTAAGGACTCAAAGCATGAGTATTTCTATAATCAAGACAGCATCAGACTTCATAGAACATCACTGATGCTATACATTGTTAGCAGAAATAGTCATAAACCTACCCAAATTCAAGGGAAAGGAAATAGATTTCATCTTTTCATGGAAGAACACCAAGGTAGAATTATAGCAGAGCATGAGGGACAGATTACTTTTCAAGCCGTATTTGAAAAATACCGTATGGCAGGGTCTTTATACAGTTATTTCATTATAATAATTTTCTAGTTTCAGTACCTAGTGCAAGTTCCTACATATATCTGTGATTGGACTTACCAATTTAAAAAAAAATGTTGGTTTTAGGAAGCAACACAGACTGACAAAATCCAACTGTAGTAAGGCAAGAGGGGACCTTGTAAATTATCTAGTGTGTCCCCATCAGTTACGTAAATAAAGTTCCTTGGGATCAGCCACTAAAGTTATTCCAGAAGAGGAAATCAAGGTTCAGAAGAAAATCATGGTCTATGTTACGCATTATATAATATTAGTAGCAGAGGGAAAATGAGCACTAAGACATCCAATTCAGAACCAGTTCCTTCAAGCTATATGAAAATTCCTTATATCATTTGCTTTCTTGGAAAAATTGAGAACTGTCATTTCTGACAACTGTGTACCACTATGTAGATGTTTCTGTGAATAAAAGACTTTGCTAGCCTCAGGACCATGAAAATTCTCTCTCTTAGTAAGGTCTCAATAATTTCCCAATATGATTAAAATTCATATTATGTCACCTTAGTTGTGAACAAAGTGAAAATATGTTTTGTCTAAGTCTTACCATTTGATAGTTTAAGCCAATTAACAAAACCTGACAGCTGGTGTAGAATTTGAGGTAAAATTCCCCTGCTGACTCAGGCAGTGAATAAGAATTTAATGTTCATTAAAATATGTCACAATCTGAGACCCAAAACAGGAGCCATCTGTCACCAGTTCCTGCGACATACGTAGATATAGATACGGTGTGCTAAAACTCCCTTTTATTTACAATCAGTATAATTTGTTTTGAAATATTAGCACTAATAACCCATGGGATTGCTTCCTGCTTCCCACTGGAGGTGTGAGTTGGGGAGTTTTATATTTCATTTCTTCTACTTCTGTGGAATTCCTATCTAAAGCATGTAAGTCTATCTTTTTTTAATAAAAAAACTGATTTTTAAATTTTGTGTAAAGGATAAAAGTTAAAGCAGAGAAGAAACCGTGGCCTTTATAAGCCTAATTCTAAGATTTGTAGAATTATGTAAATTACCATGGAAATGATGAAATCCAGAGGAAAGCTGCTCCTGGGGACTATTGGTGTTCGCCAGGACAGTATGTCGTAGAAGGGCTTTGGGAGTACTGTGCTCTAAAGTGGTTGTGAAATCAAATGACAGGGCTAGAGTGTGTAGGGGAGCTCAGCAAGTCCTTGTTGATAGTGCTGTTTTACCAGGACTGGCTACTTTGACCTCAATTATCAGGATGGTCCTCAATGAATTCATCCACATGTAGTCAGTGTATCTCAAAGTACGGTCCTCAGACCAGCAGCATCAGCATCACCTGGCAACTTCGACACGCAAATTCTTAGATCCCGATCTAGGCCGACTGACTGCGAAATTCTGAAAGTAGCACACAGCTATCTGCATTTTAGCAAGCCTTCCAAGTGATTCCGGAATTTTCTCAAGTTGAGAACCCATGAAAGGGATAAGGTTAGTTAAGTGCTGCAGCTGGTGAGTAGAATGAAATGGAGCGCCTCTTATATTTAAAAGCAGAATTTACTTTTTCTAGTGAAAAAGAAATTATATTTGAATTATTCTTTTAAGCATAGGGTGAAGGCTTCCTGGGATAGATGATAGATAGATAAATAGATGATTGATAGATAGAGAGAGTTTTAAATTTCTTTTCACTTCATCTTCTAACCATAATAGGATAGGACTTGTCTAAAGTTGTGTTATTGAACAGGGTGTCTGTCTTTTCCCACACCTACAACAGATGCAATCTGATGTACTGACTGTGGCTTTCTGCCTAATTTGGAACTATTTTTTGGGTGCTTGTTTTCTAAGAAAATAAAATACATATCTTCTTTTAATATCCCAACTGACTTTCACCTTGTATAATTTTCTAGAACTTCCTTTTGCCTCCTGAAATTTTTAGAATTTTGTGAGTCCTATCCTATCAGTTTTGTGATAGGACAGTAGACAAGTCCTATCAATCACACACTTATGATGAATTATTGATGTTCAGAATGACATTTTTATACTCTGATATTTAAGAACAAGTAAACCAGATTTGTTTAATATGCACAACTTAGGATCACAGAGTAAAAGAGTGGACATCCAAAGATAGGTGAGAAAAGGTAACTAATTACTATGGTTTCCTTTCTTCCTTTATTTGCTAGTAATTGTGAGAGTCCCTTCAGGAATTGGGAGATTATAAAGAGAGGCCAGGAATAGGAGAGGAAGACAGAGAAAGAGGAAAAACTTAAGGCCGAACAATTAATCTGCCATCACCCTTTTTTAAGCATTCATATCTAGAATTCACTGGATAGAAGTTTCAGTTATTAGTTTTGTCATGTAGATTTATATAGAAATTTGATTAAATACCCAATGTCATCGTAATGCTGCTTTTATTTTACCTTGCACATATTTTTCCAATTGTACTTTAAATATTGACTTCCACTTCCATTCTTGTCATGCTCACTAAATGCTTGCTTATATTGTTTAATATTAATACAGGAGGCTTAATTTCACTTGTTAGGTAGCACAAGGTTACCCATATGCATCCAACACAGCTCTCTACTTTAAACATAACCCTCCAGTTCCTCTTTTGAAATGTTTCCAGATCACTGCACATTTAGCTTAAATAATAGTTGTAGCCTTTGGCCCTACACATTCAGCTGTTTTAAACAGTTTCTTAAACTTTGAGAAAGTAAGCAAAGAGGTTTGTACCTTCATCTTGTTATCTTTAAATGTATGTCTTTATGTATACCATGCTTCTTTTCAGAAAGAACTTGCAGTGACTTGCAACAGAATGAATGTGTGTCAAAAGTTAATAGAGAGGAAAAAAAGGCAAACGAGGCCCTATAAAAGACTTGGAGGGATATATGTTGAAATTCAAATTTGGCTCTCAGCTGTAGGCAGGTAGCATAAACTGGTGTTTTACTGCTAGTGCAAGTGTGCATTTAAACGTGATGGAAAACTAACATGTGAATTAAACAAAATGAATATACAAAAACTATCTATTGCTGCATAACCTGCCCTGAGTTTTAGTTTGCTATGAATTCAATTTATAATACCTTCCTTCATATTTTAGTCTATCATGATTTTTAAACTAAGATAAATAGAAATTGTGGAGAAAAAGCTAGAAATGAGAACTTGCATTTTCCTTCTTAAAAGTGGCGTGATGATTGCGAAATAAAACACACCAGAGGAAGAAGAGTCTGAACAAGGGAGGAATTAACTGAAAAAGACACCAGCGCATTCTCCATTGATAGCGACAATGAGCTCCATAAAGTCCCCTTACCAGGGAAGCGTATCGACCGCGCTGTGTCGATGATACTTGGTTCATGAGCAATTGCTCATGTCTGTTTCATGATGGTTTCTTTGCCACACGTAATGTTAGTTGCTCTTAAATAAGCTTGTATCTGTTTTAGAAAGACAGATATCATAGTTTAGTTTGTATTCTTTGTACTTGCTGCTGCCAGAAGAAGGGGGTTGTAAAAGGACTATAAAATGATTCTAATCTTTCTTTTTCTTCTTCTTTGTTTACAAGTAGCATTTGGTACCTAGAAATTGGATTTTCCTATGTATAGGGTGACTTTAGTGGAGAAAGTGAAAGAAGAAACTGCCATGATCTACTGACTTCACATAAGTCACTTTTTTATTCATTTCAAATCAACCAAAAGGCAAATGTAACCTTCCACAGCTTACAAGAATATTGGAAATATGAATGGCCTAAGAATTACCTCATAAAATACATGTATTTAGGGGCTGGGGATTTAGCTCAGTGATTAGAGTGCTTGCCTTGTAAGCACAAGGGCCTGAGTTCGATCCCCGGCACCACAAAAAAAAAAAAAAAAAATACATGTATTTAGAAATGAGCCAAGAGATTCTGAAGGATTTGGGTCATACTCAGTGACTGAGTTATTTTACTTAATGCCCTTTAAAATGAACTTGAACTTTGGAAAATAATTACTCAACTAGCCAAATGTTAATTGAATAATGGATCCTATAAAACTTCAAGGTCATTAAACTACATAGAGAGTATTTTTATTTATCAATAATGAATGGAATGTGAAATTTGGGGAAACAAATAATATTGCAACTTGATGCAAATACACACAAGAGTTCAGAGTGGCAAAGCCCCTTAGCCATTCTTGTCTTCCCAGTTCACCAGAATGCCTGGCACCTGATAGTCCATTTTCATTTGAATTCTCTCAGTAATTAGGAGGGAATTTACTACCTTCCAAGAGCAATGCATTTCACATCCAATTTTTTATTAGAACACATTCATGATACATAATAAATACATTCATCATGGGAAGTTGATACAGATATATCTTACTGCCTTTTACTTTACTTTCCCCTTCCTTCCCTCCAGTCTTCTCCTAGCCCCATATTTCCCTTCCCATGTCCACAAAATAGCTCACCGTTTCCTGTAGTCTCTTTTTTTGTGTTCTTTATTCATACTTTGGGTTTCCCATATGAGAGAAACCTCGACATATTTAACCTTCTGTGCTTGATTTAATTCACTTAGCATTATCAAGTAAAAGTATATCCATTTCCTGTATATGAGTCAAATTTAATGGTAATATCTGTTTTGTCTTTTGGAGCAACAGCACCTTTTCACGTGGCATTCCTTCAGATATTTTAAGATAGCTTTTAAGTGCTTCTACTGGATCTTTGTATTACACATGATTCTATTATTTTCTCTTCAGCCTTCTTAGGAAGTTTATTTAGATTATAATTTTCCACCCACATATTTATGACCATTTGATTCTTTGCAGACATGGTTACAATGTTTTCTCATTTAGACAAGTGACCAAATACTGCACATGCAAAAAACAGATTGGACTACAGTGTTTAAATGAAATATAACCTAGAACCTAGATTTATTCCGATCTTCCTCATTTGAACAGATTTTAAAAGCAGATCTAGAAAAGAAAAAGCAAACCATGGACAAACTCAGCTCACTCAGTCAAGATCTTCTCTCTACGCTGAAAAATAAGTCAGTGACACAAAAGATTGAAGCATGGATGGAAAGCTTTGCCCAGCGTTGGGATAATTTAGTCCAAAAGCTTGAAAAGAGCTCAGCACAGGTAAGTGATACCAGTTATCATACTGTTAACAACAACGTGACCCTACAAAAGATGGTGCTGCATTAGTTCCTTCCCGGTATTCAGATGAATTAAAAACACGGCACCCTTGCCTGTCTCGATATTGGAAAATCCGAGGGAATGAGTGCTATTCAGTGAGCCAGCCTTCTTAGGAAGTTTGTTTAGATTCCTTCCGGTTCCATGTGAACGGGGAACTGAGTGACAGAGCAGTTAGATAAAATGCTAGAGAACGTGTCATCACGATCTAACGCTAAGGCGTGGGTTCCTATAAGCACGACGGCCATTAGTCAACCTCATTTTGTGTTTGAAAAAAAATGACAATGAAATTCAGATAAGAAAAGTAAATTTTCCAAAGGAACGTAAGTGGGAGGATATCACGTGGGGCCTAAATCCTTTCATTTCTCTGAAGGCTTCTTTTAATTAGTGCAAATGACCATCTGGCCACTGGACTTTCTGCTACAAACTTTTGAATTCATAAAGTCACGAACGTGGCTCACGGTGACACAAAAAGTCAGTGGTTCAGGGAAAAGCCTAAGATTTGTAGTATAATAATGTCGTTTTTGTACTATGAGTTTTTCAAGATTCAATAATTTAAACAAAGCAGAGTATTTTTAAAGTGTGGAGTTTTTGTCTGATATTGTCAGATGATGGGATAATGGGTAGTCATTCAAAATACTGACATTATATGTAATAGTATTTAGCATATTCTGCTGCCCTGTTTTGTATTATAAGGGGTTTTGCTAACTGCACACTATTCATAGCTCACTGGCTCATACACTTCTACTAAAGTGTTTAATAGATTTCAGGTAAATATTTCCTCTGTTATGAGACAGGTACAGGGAATTTGTTTTCTTTTTTCTTGAGACCTGATGCCTGTTAAGTAGCAGTTAGGAAATGTTTATTGAAAAATAAAGGAAGGAAATTTGAAGTATTGCTTCTGGAAACACAATTTAAGAAAATACAATTAGCCAACATATATGATTTTCAGTCACATTTCAATCTTGTTTTTAACACTGCCCACCTTTAAAGTATGAAGAAACTTGAGTATACATTGCAGCCATTTGTAATAGTTATTAGGTAAAAATAAAAGCTCCATTTGTTTTCTATTAAATATATTTTACCAGTTAATGGATCTAATAATAATTTTACAAGTAGATCATGATTTCTGTTCTGATATGTGATCTTTCCATGGTACTTCGATTTGTAAGGCATTAGTAAATCTGAAACCTTTTGATTCAGCAGTGTTTTTCCAGAATGTACTTATTGGTTCTATGGATTGCAATAACACAGTTAGAGACCATGTTAAGAATGGCTGGCACTATTTGATAAAGTTGTTTTAAAATGCGTTCCTTTTAAATGATATGTTTCTGGAGGTGTATCTGTGAACTACAGCCCACGTTCTGCTTCACTCGCATTATATGAAGTGATTCTCAAGCTGAGGTTTGCCTGATAATCACGTGGACAGCTGATTGAAATGCATATTCCTCTGCTCTCTGCTGTGGAAATGTCATTCTCAGGAGATCCTTGGAAAAACCCAGGAATCAGCACTGTTACTAAGACTTTTGATATAGACTGCAAACTACATTTTATAGACAGTGAAATAAAGCAACAATGACATATGTGTCAGTCCTCACATTCTGCTTTATCACAATGCTAGCTGAAATACAGAAACAGAGACCTTTATAAGAAGACAAGTTTTCAATATGTATACTCATTTCTTTGCGATGGGACTACTTTTCAATGAAGGTTTTCTGTCTCATCAAAGTGTAAAAGATGATTTGATAATTATAGTTTTTGGTAAAATGTTAGAACTCTTATCTTTAATGAGCTAAAATTATGAGAACATCACCTGAGCAATTTATTTAACCTCTTATTCTGTAATACAACAATACCAGCTTTGGTTCATATAGTTTTCTACAAAACGGTGTTTAGCATACATTACAGTATGTATCTATTCAACTTGCTCACTGGAATGTGGTGAGAATAAAATAAAGCCATAGACATAAAAACTTTTCAAGGAAAAAAAAATGGTGCTCTTGATATATAAGCAATATGGCCTAGTGAGTCCGCAAGGCTTGTTGTGGTTCACCAAGAATTCTTTTTATTTTTGTTTTCAAACAGTTATGTACTCCTATCCCAGAACAGAAACAGATAAATGGACTGACTTTAGGCAGGTTCTTTTCCAGGCCACTAAGCCTGAGCCTTTCGTAAGCTCATATCTCTGTTTTTCCTCATTGGCTTTCCCGAAAATGTGCTGTCACAGGGCCACTCCAAATCTTTGCTGAGTGTTAGTCTGCTCCTAGGAAGATCCAGGGAAAGAGGAATGAAAAGAAGATATGGAGAAGGAACAAGTGAAAAAGCAATTGATTTTATTTAATAAACGTCAAATTGAGCTTGGTCAAAATTACATAAAGTTTCCAAGACTGTTGAGGGTAAGGCTGTGACTTTGAAAAAATTCACTTGTATTTTTTTGCCCTCATAGTCATGGGGAAAAGAGTCAATGTCTTTAATGACTATTCATGCTTTATACTCAGTTATTTTCAGCAGCCTTTTAAATGATTCTTGTAAAGAATGAGCAAAATTTTGATAGTAGATACAATTCATTATTTAAGGCCAGATATAAGAATTGTGACTGAAATGACAGGGCATCTGATTGTGCTCATGTAAAGAACATTGCGCACCTACCACTTTGACTGCTATTCAGGTCAGAGTTTTGAGGGATTTTGACCTTATGAAACGGTTGCATGGTAAGAGATCAAACATGAGAAAAGAATCAGCTATGAGGACTGCTTGCTGTCTTGCATTTTAAAGTTGAGTTTGGCTTTAATGATGTCTGAGCACAAGCTGAGGATGTTAAACGTAATGAAATGGCAGTCTAAGAAAATAGAAATACATTCTGCGTCTAAATTTTGGAACTATAGTAACTCTGGTTATATTCACACTTACAATAGGGGAAAAGGGCAAATGAAACATGCCCTGGATTGAATTCTATAAAAAACTCAAATTATCCTTTATCTCCCCTAATTATTTATAAATATGCTTGTTGAGATTTACATAGTTATATTTTTCTAAATGCCAAGACTCTGATGAATGTATTTTTTATCTTCATTATAAATTATAAAATATGATGGAAATTCATTATAGCTAATACTGGAAAATAAAACATAATTTAAGTGATTTGAAGCATTATTTTACACATTTGACTGAAGTCACATAAACTGGAAAGAGTATGTGATTTATATGGTTCATAATGCGTTGTGGTAATTGGTATTAAAAATTGTGGAACAGATATTTAGTTGTAAAAATATCTCTATCCAAATAATTATGATGACCTTCTAACTCATATAAGTTCAAAGATCTCAATCCAGTTTTATAACTCTTACAATATTGCTACTATTTTTACAATATTCTCAACCATGTCCACACATATCTAAAAGTAAGGCTAATCTACTCAGAAATCCCCTCTTCCTAGACAAATATCTAGACTCTGCAAAGATCTAAAACAAACAAACAAAAGAACACCCCCCCAATAAACCAACCCATTCAAAAATGGAGAAATGAATGGAATAGAAACTTCTTAAAAGAACTGCAAATTATCAGTAAGTACATGAAAAAAATATTTATCCTCTTTAGCACAAGGGAAATGCAGATCAACTCTGAGGTTCCATCATACTCCTGTCAGAATGGCTGTTATCAAAAACACAAAAAGCAACCAATGCTATAGAGAATGTAGGGGAAAAGGAGTCCTTCAATATTGTTGGCAGGAATATAAATTAGTACATCCACGATGGAAATCAGGATGGAGATTCTTCAAAAATTTAAAAATTTCATTTAATCCAGATATACCTCTCCTGGGTACAGTCTTGAAAGAGGTAAAGATATCATGGTAAAGTATACACACAGTCGTGTTTATAGAAGCATAATTCACAACAGCTAAACTCTGGGAATATCCTAGATGCCCATCAACAGATACATGGATAAAGAAAATGTGGCATATATACACAATGGAATTTTATTATGAATGAATTCCAGTCATTTGTAGAAAAATGGATGGATCTCGAGACCATAATGTTTAGTGAATTAAGTCAGATAGTTTAATATTGCACTGTTTCTCTCATATGAACAACCCAATTATAAGTGAATTAAATGGTAAAATAAAGGCAGACTTTTTGGAGTAGGGGAAGGGCGAAGGGGGGAAATTTGGGAGGAGCAAAAGGGGAGCAACAATGATTAAGATGTGCTATGTGTATGTACCAGTCCCCCCAAGTGAATGCAAATTTCATATATTGTATACATATACCAATAAAAATATATTTAGTTGCGAAAAAACAATTTGTCTCTTCTGCAGCATGGTAGTTGAAGTTTGTGCTGTGTATGTTTGTGCCTGTATGGTACCCAGAGAAAGGATATTATCATTACATATGCACACACACACACATACTATATAATTGACCTTCTGCCGAAAGATTTAAGACCCGTGCCAAACACATGAGTAATGTAAATCATGGATGACTATGATAAGCCAGCAATCTTCATTATACCAAAAATACAAATAGAAAGATGCAAACATGTTAAGATAAAAACATATTCATTGCCTTTCTTAGCCCATTCTCATTCTTTAAAGGTCATATTTTGAAGCTTCATAAAGTATTTCACATCCACATTTCAGCTGAACCCATTCTCAAAGCATTGGTTTGTAAAACTATTAATATATTTGTATTTACAATAGTTTCGCTTGTCTCCTCTTTGCCAGTAATTTTAATTAAAAATTCCCTAAAGCCTTTCACTTGACAATCCTTTTCATTGGTTCCTGAAAGCCCTCCAAGCCTAATAAGCCAGCTGCCAATTTTAAAAAATGAAGTGTTTTAATAAAAATGACTTAAAAGAAAATTAGGGATTCCATTTTATTTAATCCCACAGATTAACTACCTTGAATTTTAGAGCAACTTTTAGTTAGTCTCTCAAGTGAAAGTTTTTATTAGAAAGTTTTGAGGTTACAGCTCAAATTACTTTGGAAAATAACTGTCGTTTTGCTATCTCCAACAAAATAGGTGTTTGGAATGGATCTTGTACATCAGTCTAATAGGCTCCATGTTGTAAATTCATTATCTACAACAAAAACATTGTAGTCACTAAAAATTTAATAGACTAAGGCAGAGTTAACTCTTGGAATCTCTGATTATAGGCTAGACGAATCTCTAGAGTGTTTTCTAGTCCTAAATGTCTATGATATATTTCCATTTGCTTAAAATTTTGTTTAAACCTGTGAAATAGTGAAGACATTCCAACTGTCTTTACCATATCAGCCAGAGATTATTATACTTTCTGAAATTATTATATTTTCATTGTAATGAATACGTAATTAAAATATCATAAAGATAAAATAGCATCTCTATGATGTATTTATTATCTACTAGTAATAAATGAAAGAACACATAAAGAAAAAATACAGTTTTTTTCCTAATCACATACTTGATAATGTCCATCCCTAGTTACAGAATATGTTTAATCATATCCATGTCATGGGGCATGTAGAGGAAGATCAGATGGATCAGAAAAAATTTTGTTTCTTTAGAATTTTTGCAGATGCAGTTAATTCAGTTACTCAAATTTTGTATTTCACTTGAATCTAGAAACTAATTTATACCTTTTCTTTGTTTCAGTTTCATAGCGTGGCTGACATCTTTATTTCAAATTTCTAGCATGTGGAACTGTGAAAGAAAACTTTGCGTTGTTTTCAGCATACTTTTTTTTTCCCTGTTCAGTATTTTTATTTTCCACTGCTATTTGGAGTCAAACAGTGTAAAGAAAGAAGTAACTATTTCCCTCTCCTGATTTTCCATAATTTTACTAAATCATCACTGGATTGAGATTGTCACATATTTATGCTAGACTCTGGCTAAGACTGGTAAAACCAGAATCTGGCTAAACGATAAAAATGCCTTTTATTATTTTTCCCTGTTTCTGGAGGAGAATTCTTCTTTGTATCCCTCATTGGCCAGCAGTGGGCTTGAGTTATAACATGTAGTTTCTTTCTGGTTATAGTTGCAAAAGAAGTCAGTGGGCTGACTGAACTTGCCGGTGAACACAAACATAGTTACTTCAACTTTATCAGCGTGTCAACTGGACTCAGTATAAATGTTATGTATCTAAGCAAATCCAGATCATGTCAGTCTCTTAGTTTGGTTTCCAAGAGATGTCAAAACTTTTTTCTTTTTGACATATTTTGTACTAAAGATAATGTGAAGTGAGAAACAAAATATATAAAATTGAAGAGATAGGTTTGCAGCATGAGCTGCTTAATTATCATGTAATATTTTATGTTAGAGAAGAATTTTTTTGTGTATTCTGAGTAAGTGACTCTAATCGTGCTCATGATTCCAATGTCGGTAGCTTTGCCTGAAATTTTATTGCTTTATTATACACATATGTGTATATATGTATGCACTGCACCATATATACATTTGTAATCAGACGCGGTTCATTTATTTTGTACACATTTCATCGTAGTTTTTCAGGAGTCAGAGACATTTAATATTAATCCTTCTTTGTGAAGTTTATAGCATGTCATTATGTCCATTCTCAATCTTCTGATTTTATGTATGTATATGAACACATCCGCAATTATATGATTTAAAGGCAAAACCACTATTCAGAAATCTGCGCAAGCGTAGGCATAAGTAAGCATAGCTACTATGAGTTAGATAAAAGAGCAACAGACTTGGATTTATATTTCTATTCTGCTATTTGAAAGTTGTATCTGCATGAGCAAGTTACCCCTCATTTACATAATGAAAACAATATTACTACTTCTCTGAGAGCCATTGTAGGGAAATAGCATCTGCCCCTTGCTAAGGCTTCATTATGTATCACATCATATTCTAAATATTTTGTTTAATATTATGAATTAAAACACTCAGTTTAGAGGCTGGGGATTTTGCTCAGTGGTTAGAGTGCTTGCCTAGCAAGCACAAGGCCTGAGTTTGATCCCCAGCGCCAAAAACAAAACAAAACAAAACAAAACAAAACAAAAAAAAACCACTCAGCTTAATTTATAGATCATACAAAGTACTCTATAATCGATAGCCATAATTACAAGTATTAGTATTTTTATAATATATAAATTAGGTAAGTAAATTTTATAATTTGATTTTTTCATTATATTTCTTTAATTATTCAAATTGTATGTTTCAAACTATAAGAAATAAAAATATTTAACGCCAGCATCATAGAGAGCATAGAAAATAATACTCAAATAATTAAATGGAAGAGTAAAAGGCAAAATTAAAAGACAAAATTAACATTATAGGCCAAAAATAAAAGAAAAATAACAGTATCAATAAAGAGAGTTTATAATTGAAGAATAAAAAAAAGAATAAAAAAATTGAAGAATAGCTGGTAAATGTAACCAGGTTTCCCTGAGAAACTATAGACCATAGTGGAAAAGAAATCCTTCCATCATGGTTTGCATGGTTGTTCATATTTTTAATGTTTCCTTAAATGTATCTATGTTTCCATGTGAAAATATGTATTTTTAAACAAGCAGAAGAGGGTAAGGAGGAACTTCATTGTCTGAGAATACGTTAGCTTGATTTTTCAACACCTATGAACATGACACAATCTTATTGCAAGAAGACTCTGACACCCCTAGAATGATTAGAAGACTGGGGAAGTGCTCTTCCAAATTTTTTCATGATGGGAAAATGTAAGTTTTGGATATTATGTAACCTATGAGTAAGACATTTCACAATTACAAAATTACTAAAATTTCCCGGAATATTTGTATAAAAAGTGATGGCTAATACTAATATTTGTCAATAGAGAACACTTAACGAGTTCGGACATTGCATCATTTAATTCTTGAAAATGGGACTATCTATGTAATCTGTGGGCCCAAGGCAAAATGAACATGTAGAATTTATATTTATACTAAGGATTTGAAGACAGTGATACCAGAAAGCATGGAGTCCTTCTGAACAGGGGCCTGGGAGTCTGTGTACATCACAGAGACGTGACACTGGTCTTGCTGGTCTCACTCTTGTGAGATAAGCACTGTTTCCTATTTTACAATTAAGAAGAGGACCTGGAGCTCTGAGTCAGTAACCAACCAACCCCAAATACCACAGTGTATAAACTATGGATCTGGTGTTTGAAAATCCTGGAGCCTGGCTTCAAAACCTCTACTTAGCTGCTTTTAGTATTCTTTTTTCAAATTTAAAAAAAAATTAATTTTTATTTTTTTACAGTACTAGAGATTAAAACCAGGGGTTTAGCACTGAGCTACATCCCCAGCCTTTTTTTTTTTTTTTTTTTGAAACAGAGTCTCCCTAAGACATAAATTGCCCCAGGCTGAACTCCAACTTTGAATCCTCCTGCCTCAGTCTCCCAAGTGCTGGGATTCCAGCCATGTGCCTCCATGTCCAGCTTGTTTTTAATCATTCTGTGAGCGACTAGTTCCCAAATCTAAAGACACAGATTTCTAAACTAATTTCCATTTTTCAATGGATCATTTAACTGGAAGATCAGGGAATGGTATTTATACACACCTTATTTTTATGAGAATATTTGAAAATCATTTGAAATACATGTGTAATCAAAGTGGGAAAAATGACGGGGTTAGAGTGTGGTTAGGTAGATTAACAGCTTATTGAACATCACTCAAAGTATGTACTTTGGAATCTGACTCTGACCTATTCAGCATTTTCTTACTAGATTTACAGTTGTCTAAGTTCTAATATATTTAGATGAGAGAATCATAATTCCAACAATCTTGAGACGTAGGAATGATATACTTAAAACAGTTTGAAAAAAAGTGTTGAAATTTTCCTCTGCTTGCAAAACAATGTGTTTTGGGGAACGTTTTCTGAAAAATCTGGAAACAAATTGCAGAAATATATAAATGCAGAATAAAAATTATCTATAATTTTTGTATCAAAATGAGCTACCAATATTTCTATCTTCCATTGTTTACTCAGTACAAAATATGAACACTTTCCAGAGACATTGAAATATTATAAATATGTATACTTTATCATACTCATGTACCATAAATTATTTAAAGTGTAACATAGTGATATTAGGTTGTTTTCAACATTTTACTGTTATAAATGACCCTATGAACAGGAATAAATGTAATAATCAGCCTTCAGCAACAAAATAAATTAAAATATTAAGTTGGCCACAGAGGCAGATCTCCTTTTTGTAACATTCCAAAAGAAACTCCCTGTTCTGTGCATGTAATATTTTGAATACTTGTATTTTGTTGTGTGATGCCCATCTTATTTCACAATTATTTTCATGATTATCAACTTCCCTATTATACTGTACATTTCCTAAAGATGGACATACCATTTTACTCATTTCTAAGTGTCCTATAGAGAATACATGTTTAATATCTATAGTACTTGAACATAAGTGAAACATTGTCATTCAACTGCTGAATACCTTATACATTTTCATGATGTTTTAGTTGAATATGGTGTCCCAAGATTGGGACTCTTAGCTTTGGAGTGCTAAACATATTATAGCTAGTTCTAGCAAACAACTGATGCTACAGAACTTGGAAATGAAATGTATTAGGGTCATGATGAATAGACTTCAAATTTTTAAAACTGTCATGTAGAAACGATAGTCAACTTTGTGTTGATCTGAGGCTCAAAACAGATTTTAACTGGAGGAAGTCACAAAAAGGCCGGTTTCTGCCAGTTGTTAAAATCTTTGCTGGGGGCTGGGGATTTAGTTCAGTGATTAGAGTGCTTGCCTTGTAAGCACAAGGGCCTGAGTTCGATCCCCGGCACCACAAAAAAAAAAAAAAAAAAAAATCTTTGCTGATGGTCAAGCATGGTGACACATGCCTGTAATCCTAGCACTTGGGAAACCAAGGTGGAAGGATTGCTGTGAGTTCGAGGCCAGCCTGGGCTACATAGTGAGTTCAAGGCCAGACCCTGTCTCAAAAAAAAAAAAATATTTTTGCTGATGGGAAAGTTTGTTGCCATACTAAGGAGTAGTAAATCTTATAATACTGTAGTAAGAGGTTATGTTAAATGGCTTCCATAATCCCTGCCGTGTTTATATTTTTTTTAATGATTCTACCACACAGTTAAGCATTTAAAATCCATTAGTAAAATCCATAGAGAAATTTAGTATTTGACCAATTGTTTTATATTCTGATTATATGATGCAGGTTATGAGAATAATCATTAATTTGTTATAAATAACAAATTTGCAGAGTTGGTGTATGGGTGTTTTTGTATTTATTCCAAAGGAAATAAAGTAATATTTTTCAATTCTAATACTGTGGTAAGGGCAGTATAAAACAATTACAAATCTTAGTCTTACTTTTGTCTGATTAAAATTATTCTTTTTTATTAGAAGTTTTGCTATTAAATGAAATTTTATAGTATATTTATGTTGACATTTCCCTTTATCATCTGTGGACACATCTCATTTTATATTTATCAATAAGAAAATGTTGACATTACTGATATTAATTTCATAGCCAGATATTCAGTAACATACATGTTCCATAATATTACATGTGATATAAAAGAGATAGTGTCTTAGTCACTTTCCCATTGCTGGGACAAAACGTCCGACACCTACAGTTTAAAGGAGGAGAGGTTTGTTTCGGCTCCCTTTTAATCCATGGTCAGCTGGCTCCAAGGCAGAAATGGCATGCTAGAAGGACATGAGCAGAGAACACAATGGAGGAGCAAGGGACAAGAATATACTCTTCCTATTGACGCAACCAGTGACTCAACTCCAAACAGGCCCCACCTCCTAGCAGCATCTGCAGCCACAGGACTCCTTAGTGAATGAGTTCCTTACTTTGAGGTGTATAGCACGCCCATGATCCAATAACCTTCCAAACACATGGGACTTTGGGGGCCATTTTAGATCTAAAGCATAATGAATAGCTTTCTATTTTCAGAATCTCTGCATTCTGGTGTCTATACTTTTAAAATATTTTCCTACTCCAAAAATTATTCTCTTCTACCAGTCATTGTACACAAAATAGTTCACTCAAGGCTAACAATAAAATTGTAATAAAAATGCTCTTGGTCTACTGATTAAAAACCTGCATTAAAAAATTATTTTAGTGGTACATTTCAGATGTACATAGTGGTAACATTCATCCTAGGGGATTTGTACCTGTACATGATTTATCTTGCTGCTGCTTTTTTCCCTGTTCCTCTCCCCTCCTCTACATGTAAACATCATCTGTTCATGTAATAGTCATTTCGTTTTACACACAATTATGTTTGAGTTTATACTTTAAGCATTTAAAAAAAAAAACCTGTTATCTGCTTTATCCTGACATAATATATCATTGTGTCATTGGGTAGTTCCTTTATAAATGGCTCACCAAACAAAAGTATTCCGGGTCCTTCTTGCCTCAAACAAAGAATTGGACAAGACAAGCCAAATACCGTGACAAAAGTTTTTTTTGGAAAGTGAGGGGCGAGAGGGTAAGGAAGAAACCAGCTCTGCAGAACCAACTCAGGCAGAACAATAGAAAAAGAAGATAAAAGCAAAAACAAAAGTGCACACTGTGTTTACACAGCATGGGCTGTCGTGGGAAGTCATGATGGCCAGCTCCTCCTGGCGTCTCCTCTCTTTCATGCTTTCCGTAGCTCATGGGAGCCCGCGAGAACTTCCACATACAGGGTCCTGGGAATTATTTGGTGCTGTCCTGGGATCTTGTGATTGACAGGTCCCGCTCATTTCCCCAGCCAGCTTTTCCCTGCCCTATTTCCTGTATCAATTGGACTATACAACCCAGTTGTTTGTAGTTCAGTGATTGCTTCTGAATAATTAATCTATGAAGCTCTTAGAGAAGGTAAAACCTGTGCTGGACTCCTGTAGAAATTTGGTGTCTTTTCATGTCCTTTTGTTGGTAACCTGAAAAGGCTACCAAAATGGAGGTCTCTTGGGCCTTGACGTATGTAAAATGTGGTTTGTACAAAGGGTAGTATTTTTAAAATGCAGATGTTAAAGCAGTTGGTGCATAGCGTATGATGGCAAAAGATTTCATTCTCTCACTGTTGATTGCAAATTTGGTAGCTGCATCAAGAAGTCATATGGAAGCACCGAGGTTTCTCCAAACCTTTCCCATTATCTCTCAGGAAGTTCAGGGAAATCAGTAAAATTAATTTTGGCCCCAGCCAAATCCTTGTCTCTGACTCAGATGTAAAAGAAAGTCCAGTGTGGACCTTTTTGGTTTTTTTGCAGGATGCGGGGTGTTCTTGGTAAAAGATCATTCAAAAAAGATGGACTCCCAGAAGGCAATGATTATAATCACAAAGGTTACTTTGTACTCATAGTACAAAGAACAGTGTGAGAAAGAGTTGATGATTAAGGGGGAAGGAGTGTCTCCTCACCGTAGAACTTCTCCGCCTGGTCCTGCCTGTGTTGAGACGATGACTGCTTATAACGTGTGTCAGATACCATTATCATTCCAGACCGATGAACTGCGCCTTCCGAAAACGTCCAGACTGAAAGTAGTATTATAAACTGGGAGTCTCTAATGATGAATTTAGAAACTGTATATTTTACATTCATTTAAAACAAGGGAAAATTCTTAGTGTTTGAACAACATTGAGCATAAAGGTATTTGTGGATGAATAGGCACTTTGTTTACATTTTATTGTAATTTTTAAAGGCATTTCAATGGTAATTTTATTGTAAGAGTCAAATGATTTTCATTTTTAAATATACAGCATAAAATAATAATTGTAATAAAAATGCAGTCTGTAAACTATTTTTCAGTTAATATTTTTTAGTTTCATGGATTTGCTTTGCTTTAAGTGTTACTTCCATTTAAATTATTACACTATTAATGAATATCTGAAGTGTGCCAGGTAATGGAATTGGTTCAGAGAATTTAGTAAAAGGTATATTAATGTTGTAAATGCTTGAAACAGCGTGTTTAATTAAATATCAGAATACTACTCTGAGTTTTTCTCTGTTGCCCTTTCGTTTCCTATACTTTAACCAACAACTTGAACAGGCACTGAGTTTACTTCTGGTTTTGAGATTACTGTCTTTCCTATTTCAGTCAACATAACTTAAGTCAGATAAAACAATTTGATTTGGGTTCGATATGGTGCTATTTTGATCTGAAGGTCAATCTACCAAGAAGCAGGAACAGTTTCTCATTATTTTCCTTCACTACTCCAAGCAGTCTCTGCTAAAGTCTTTCGAGCAATGTCTGACCTCTGTTTCAATACTTCTCACAGATTTCACAGACTGTCACCACCGCTCAGCCGTCACTAGCACAGACAACTGTAATGGAAACGGTAACTATGGTGACCACAAGGGAGCAAATCCTGGTAAAGCATGCCCAAGAGGAACTGCCACCGCCACCTCCGCAAAAGAAAAGGCAAATTATTGTGGATTCTGAAATTAAGAAGAGGTGAGAGCATCTTATTCATGGCTTTATTCACAAATGATGATTCCTTCATTGTTAACGAAGAAAGCACACAGCCACTTCGATGGTGGAGTTTTTATTAAACAGTAATTGTAAGAGCCTTTTATGCTTATAATGTCAGTTAATTTAATGGGGAAAAAATGAAGTAAGTTTTAAAATTTACCCAAGACACTATCCCAATGACACCTGAATACTCAGTGGAAATACTGGGTTCCACGTGAAAGAAGAAACCGCAGGTGATGAACCGCAGCAGGTACATTTTAACCCTGAAAGTGTCTACTTTATTCTTATAAAGAGCCTGCTTGTTCACTCCCTAGTTTTGCACTAAATGTCTTTCTTCCAGTAATAGAAAGTATTTTCATGAAGTAGTGCACCTCTGATAGACAAGATCCATTCTGCTAGTTTACGAGAACATAATGTCTCAATCTGTACGTCCTAAATCAGGAGTAATTACAGAACAGATTTCCTGTTCTTTGATATTTATAAAGTCTTATCTTGAAGGTGTTAGAATTTTTAACTGATCTTTTTATGGATCTTCTCAGCTAGACATTGTAGATAAGTTAGGTGTTAGGTAAATCAGTGGATGTATTGCAATGATGACAATACAATTTCATAAGTGCAAAGCTAGCAGGAAAATCATAAAAAAGGTATAATTTCCATTTCCAATTATTGTAATTCTAAGATTAAGAAAGAATGTTGAAATATGCCTTATGTTTCCAAGCAGCATATGGTCAGGAACGCATGGAATGCTTGACATTAGAATTTGCATATACCAGGGTATGGGAAGAACATGTACCTAAAATTAGTGTGTCAGATGTTCTAAGCAAAGGAAAAGAAACATCCAGAAAAGTTACTGGAATACATTATTTGGGACTTTTTCTGTAATTCATACTTTATGAACTACTTTGATAATTCAAAAGTATATCTCTGGACATTTTCTTCCTGGTCGTGGTTGGTAGGGCAAATATTCTAGTTCAGAGATTAACAAATTGAGGGCTATAGGCCAAGTCCTGCCTACTGCCAGTTTTTGTATGGCTCATGACCTAAGAATTGGTTTTAAATTTTTAAATGTATGAAAAGAATAATATTTCATGACACGAAAATCATGTGAAATTCAAATTTCAATGCCTACAATTAAGGATTCAGTGGAACACAGCTACACATCTTCAAATATATATCATCTATGGTTTCTTTCACTTTACAATGGCAGGGTACAAAGAACTGTAACAGAAATTGTGTGGCCCGCAAAACCTGAAATGTTTCCTACCTGACCTGCCACAGAAAGCGTTTGTAGGTCCTTGCTTTAGTCAAATGGTTCTCAAACTCTGACCATTAGCATTTGCTTCTCTGTAGCAACTTCCACGTACTGTACCCTTGATGGTGGTTGAAATATGAACATTCATTGAAAAAAAGTACTGGCACAAATAGTGAAGTTCTTAATGAACTTGTTTTTATTCATTCTCATAGCATGAACATTGATTTATTTAATGTCACATTAAACATACTTCTACAGACAAAGCTTAGTGGACACATAGCTTTATGAATACTTTGTGACAATCCAACAACAGTCCAGCAGCTCTTTCGGCTGAGTAAAACTTACTTCCCTGCTCCCCTTAATGTCTTCAGAAATTGTCTCCCAGAAAGCAACGGAGCAAGTTGATCAATATCCATTTCTGTCTTCAAAGGCTTATCCTTACCTCTTGATGTGAGACTATATTTGATTAATAAAGTGTTCTGACTTCTTTTGTTTCCGGCAAAGTGTTTAGTGGTGAAGTACTTTGTCTGCTGAATTTTGTTTGTATCATGTGTTCACAACAGTTATTGTAATTGCCTGGAATGAGAGATCCAATTGAGCACATAAAGATTCTTTAAATAAAAGCTAACACTGAGGATTTTGTTCTGTGCTCAGCATTAGATTCAATACTTTATCTGCATAGCATTTATTCTTCCTAATAACCTTCCAATATAGGTCTAGTTATTACTACTATTATTCACAGCCACAGAGACCCTCAGCTTAGATTCAACTGCACTGGCCTGACTACAGAAGTTGGACTGTGTAGGAAAATAAGTCTTTAGTGGGCATATTATGAACGCGATCTAATATCTTATTTTGTCTGAAGCTACCTGATTATACCTGCATAATTTGTCCCGCCATAATTTTATTTAACATTAACATTTACTCTCTCAGTGTATCTTGTTTTGAAGAGCGTGACTGTACAGATAATCTATATTAGACTCAAGAATCATAAATTTAGACTGAACAAAGAGCAAGAGTAGAAACACTTAGAACATTTAATTTCAGCAATTGAAAATTGTCTGTAGAATAGAATCTGGTTAAACTATTGTAATGGTTAAAGAGGCAATCATGCAAACAAGGCTGAAACTTGATGTTAGCTCATGTCCCTCTGTCACCCCAGGTGAGAACCACTAACGTTTCACTGTGAATACTATAATTTTGACAATCTACTGAATTCTTTTAAAAGTCATATCCTCTTTTAGTTGCTGTGACACACTACGAATCCTCCCCCTCCCGGGTTTGTTGACTTGACTTGTTTTTCGCTCAGCCTAATTCCTATGGGAATATCTCATAAATCCATTTCTTTGCCCTTCTGACTTCTTTATCTGAATTGTCTCTTCTGATTGATTTAAGTCTAGCTGTCAGTGAATGACTTCCAAATCCAGTAGCTCATATTTGATTCTCAGCTTTTTAGTTCTAAAGCTGTGATCTGGGTATTTCCACTTCTGCATCCAGCCTTTGCCTCTGTTTTAATTTTTATACTTCCAGGTAAGCATATCTGTTTGCATATTGCACTCATATTTTAGTTATTATATTCAGTTGAATATATGTCTAACGGAGTAGCAAATTTTGGAAAAATCTTTTGAGTCACGATTACTCAGGTTTCTTTGAAATCTCCCTGCTTTAAATACTATCTCATGATCTGGGCAAATTACTTAAGATCTGTGCATAAGATTCAGTAGTAGCACTTTATAAAACACTATGAGGATTCAGTAAAAGGCATTAAATATGGTGCCTATAATGAACATTGAATAAATGCAGTGGGTGTTATGCTGGTTATTCAGTTATGGTAGAGATGGTGAGGATGGTGATGGAGGAAATGATGGAGTTAGTACAGGCAGAAGTGATAGTGGTGGGGTTACAGGCAGCAGAGGTGATGATGATGGAGTGAGTGGAAATGGTGGATGTATAGAACTGGTGAGAAAAGCCCACAATAAACATCATCGCAAACCTAACAAATACACAAAATATCTTCTTGTTTTCCTTTGCAAAACAGAATTTACCGCCTGACTTCTCCAGCTCTGTCTAATGTCTTTCTCTTGCTTTTTTATTTATTACATTATATCGAGCAAGCACTCTCATTTCAGTCTTCGCTGATCCTTCCAACTGCCAACTGTAAAACGCAAGCAATTTTACCTCCCTGAGGTGACACATTCTCTCCGTTTCTAATTAATCTCCTTAAAGTTAATATATTTAAAAATTGCCATTTTATTGTCTGTCCAGAGAGGGAATCCTAATAATTTTGATTGATTCTAAAAAGAAACATCCTTCGTGATATTACATATTATTCTTATTTTCCTACCAATTTTATGCCTGTCTTCCTTCAAATCTCTCTACTTCCACAAGCAAATTACATTGATTTTGGTATGTGACTTAATGCCACTCACATACCAATCACAATAAAAGAAGTCTGCTATTATAGTTATTTTTTATTATACTTGTCTATATTTTACCTAGGCTCCATTGTAGTAAGTGCCATGCATGCATTAAATAATCAATTAATATTTGTTGAAAGAATAGATGGTGATATTCCAATATAATTTAATAATTCTTACTAGGTTTTTATGGAGTTGTTTTTAACAGTAAACCTGCTGTCATTTCAATCTTTAATAATTCTAATTCTACCCATTAGTATATCATTATTTACTCAAAGCTATAAAGGATTTTAAAATTTAGCTTTGTACTACAGAATAGTTTCTTAAATATCTAAGTTATATTTCCTTGATGCCTTAATAATTGTATAGTTTTTACATATGTCATGTTTACTGCATAATTTGTCCTCCTTTTACTAGGATTTCTAAAAGTACTTGATGAGCTTGGGTCACAAGTATTATTTCTAACAGTAAATTATCCCTGTAGTTCAGTGATACTATTTTATATATAGGTAATTATCAGAGTATGGAACTCACACTATGTTAAAAGTATATTTGGGCTGGGGATTTAGCTCAGTGGTTAGAGTGCTTGCCTTACAAGCACGAGCCCCTGAGTTCGATCCTCAGCACAAAAAAAAAAAAAAAAAAAAAAAAAAAAAAAAAAAAAAAAAAAAAAAAAAAAAAAACCCGAAAAAAAAAAAAAGTATATCCATTACCTAGTTAATAGGCATTTATCCAGGAGATTAGTTCTTAATCATGTAGTAGTAATTTTAAGGGATTTTCACAAAAGCTTTCATTTACATTTTTGTGTCAACCCAGGTGAAACCAATGGCAAATTGAACCTTTTTGTAAGTAAATGCAATCTCAAGGAAGATCCTTTTCCGAAGTAAAGTGCTTAATAAATGAGTTTCTTTGACCTCAAGAACAGTATGGAGGAATTTCAAAATACATAATTTCATCTAGTCTCCTTGTGTCAACTCCAGGGTGAGCAGGCGGGGTGTATAGTGTTTGCTTTCTGTGGCCACATCTTAAATGCGTATTAAAGGACAGGATAAATTGTCTGGGCTTACAAACTGGCATTTTTTTTAATTTTCTGTTTTTCAGGGAGTTTTTTTGTTGATGCTATTTTGTTTCCTTTCTTTGGCTGCTGCCCAGATGATGTTAATTTATGTCACACCTTTCAAAAGAAGTTTGATAAGAGTTTGATAAGTACTCTCTTTCTGAAATTTTATGATACTCATGCCTCAAACATTATTATTTTAACTTGGCCCAAACTAAAATCTGGATAGTTTACATTAAACCATATCAATTTATTTGAAGAACCTAATTAGACGATTAATGTGTTTATGAAGGTTTTCATTTTTACATGACAAATTGATCCTAAACACCTGGGGTGTTGGACTCAGTAATGACATTTTTGCCTCTTGGCACAGCCCAGAAAAACAAAACATTTTAGATGATTTGCCTCTTTTTTCTTCTAAGAAGACTAGACTTGTCTGAATTACAGGTTAATTGAGGTCCAGAAAGGTTAAATAACTTGCTTTCAGTTGCAAAATAAGGCCTGGTGCTGAGTCTCTTAATTTCCATTCTAGTATTATAGCTGCAATGCCAAGCTTCTTTTAATGTATTGCAGTTAAATGACCTTGGTCATAAACTCAAAGTTCAGTTTAGGAAGTATATCTTTTAGTGAAGAATAAAAACTTTGCATACTATCTGCAGATCCTTAAAAAGATAAACTACACAATTAATTTTTTTAGATTATTTTGTCATAGAAGTCAGAAATAAATCATAACCATGCTTTGGAGAATGCAGTATTCGGAGTTCTACAGACGCTAAGAGACCAGAGAACACTTGGAGCGGGATACTCAGAGTGTAGAGCAGGAAACAGCAGCAGCCCCTCAGGGCTCTTAAATTTGATGATGTGGCAGAATGACCTGAAGAGCTTGTAAAATTACTGGGCCGGCCCACACATTTTCCGATTTAGCAGGTCGGGAGAGGGCCTCCCAAATCTCCATTTGAAATACTCTCCCAAGTGCTATTGTCCTTTCATGCCCTACTCTCCTGAGTATTTTTGTTCTGTTTGTTTTCTGTGGTTCTTAGGAGGCAAAGTGGCCTATGCCTATAATCTCAGCATTCTGGGACCCTGAAGCAAGAGGACTCCAAATTCGAGCCCAGCCTTGGCAATTTAGTAAGTTAGTGAGACCCATTTTCAAAAAAAAAAAAAAAAAAAATAGTGATCTTCATACCTTGGCACAATCAGTATCACATGGAGTGCTTGTTAAACGGCATCTTCCTGACCCCCACCAGAATTTCTGATTTAGTGTGTGGGACAATGGAATTGTAATTTCTAACAAGTTCTCAGGTGATGCTGTTGATCCAGAGCCCATAGTTTGAAAGTTAGCTCACTAGGGAAGGCATCAGCTCTGTTACAACCCAACTTGTGATTTTCTTTGCACACAAACACAACAAACCAGTGCAGGGCCATCTGCTCCAGGGTGGACTAAATGATGTCATTGTTCCATCTGTGACACCTCTACTGCTTTGTATTGCAATCGCATATTCAGATGATTTTTACATCCACTAGATGCCAGGTTTCCCTGATCCTGGTCCATTTCATATTCCTCAAGTGTTATGGGGTCTTCTGTACAATAAATGCCTAAACCAGGGAAGTAAGTTCTGCTCTTCTATTACACTGTAAGGTGTCCATGGTAACAAGAATGTATGTTTCAAAGGGGGTAGAATAATTCTGAGCATTCCTCCTACAAGGAAGTGATAAAATATTTGGGTTGGTGAATGTGCTTATTACCCTCAGGTGATCATTATACAAAGTGTACATGTATTGAAATAGCACATTGTATGCATAAATAAATATGGACAAATATTATGTGCCAATTAAAAAGAGAAATGCTATGTAATGGGCCCTGGTCCTATGCGATACTACCTGCAGTTGTGGATGTTTAGCTCCGGCAGCTCTATGAGCTTGTACTCTCTCAGACTGCAAGGCATCGAAGGGACACCAACAGGAAGAAGACGGGGCCACCGTCAATGAACTGCACTATTTACTTTCCTTTCTGACTAAAGAATGCGATAATCACATTTACTTATTCATGTACAAGAAGCATCACAGTTGAGTGCAAAACCAAGCCAATTTCAAAAGAGAAGATCTTTATTCCCTTACTTCTGATTCTTGCCTTCGCCTGCTCATTCCCTACATCAAGCACTGAAAACTGTTCTCCGTAAGGCCGCCTGAGAGCGCCTTAATTGCCAGCTCCAAAGGTCACTTTCCAGTTCTTATCCTCCTTGACCTTTGTGCTGTGCTTGACAGTGATGATTAGTCCCTTTCCTCTCAGTTTCTAGGACATTGTTCTCTCTGGTTTCTGTTCTCCCCTGGCTTTTTTTTTTTTTTTTTTTT